>PVIA01003037.1:0-184160 GCA_004024845.1 Tonatia bakeri | reverse complement strand
CTAGCACGCCGACTACAATCGTTTGTATTATGCATTTTTATGTCGCGTTCAAATTTACAAAGTGCCTGACTATAATTTTTATTAGATTTTTATTATTAGTTGTACCTTTTAAAACAGCCATCTGAAACATTCCACACTGAAACCCCCCTCTGACTTTCACAAATCTTAGACAATGCCCATTTTTAGTGACTTTTGTCTTAGACTTACTCCGGGGTCTAGGGAAGCCAAGCTGCCTTTTTAGGTAGTTAGCGACCAGAAATTTCCCATGAGTGGTAGAGTGGTAGAGGCAACACGGAGGTTTAGAGTGGAATCTCGTCTTCTGAAAAGAATGTAAAGAATAACCTGAAGAGGAAAACACTGCAAAAGAGATGCACAGTCTCAAAGGCCAAAGGAGCAGGTCTCAGAGCCGCAGGCAGCCGAGGGCCAGTTGTAGTGTTTACCAGGCCCCAGTGTTGAAAAATGTGTTGAATAAACTGAAATGGTGTTAGTTTTTCCTTCTGAAGCTGAAATGAATGTTTGCATTACATAAAAGTGCTGAAAAGTATATCAAAGCCTATGAAAGTGTTCACTGAGGCAGATGATTTTGCTTTCATTGGAAATGTCCCCATAAAAAGGCATAGTCTGTGCCTCATTCCTCTGTTGAAAGGTCTGTAAGCACTGTCCTTGATGTCCTGGGTAAGCCTCCCTTTCTTCCAGTGCAAACCAACATTGTCTGCCCTCATACATGTGCAAGGAGTTTGGAAAGACTGCTAAAGCCACACCTGGAACAACGTGACATTGCGCGCTGCTTCTGGACACACGGCCTGTTTCATGTATTAACTGCCTTCTAAATTCCATTAATGACAATGCCATATGTGCTGTCTTCATTTTTTACCCCCGTTTATTCCTTTATTCCACCCTGACACACACCAGCTAGTGTGAAAGAACAGTGCTTAAGTCTCATTACAGTAAAGATGTCTCTATACCAAATATTCCAGATAATGGCCATTTCTTAGAACAATTTTACCCAGGTCAATTTCATGACTATTACTGAAGACAAACTCCGTCGGGACTGTAGGTACTCAGATCTGCTGGTTTAGAGCTGAAGAAAGCTATATAGCTGACCTCAGAGGGCTCAATATTTGACAGGACAGGATTCCAACACAACAAAAGAATTGTGGTTCTCCCTGGAACTTTATTCTGAGGGTACCTAATCTAGAATTCCAGGAGGGGATGGCAGTTTTACCCCATGCAAATTTTAGGGTGTTTTTGTTTTCCATTTCTGCAGCTCTTTGGTCAGTGGCCTGATGGCTCCTTGGTTCTGTCACAGGGGTAGTCATCCTCCAGCAATTTCCATGTCTCTGTGACAACACAGACTCATGTCTGAGGGACACTTGAGGAGGCCTCCTTGTCACCTTCATCACAGCAGTCAGGTCTGACAGTACGAGACTGGACAGATGTCACACGGCTGAATTGGGACTCATTTGCACCAGGGCCACATCAGATGCGGAGTTTAAGCCAGCTCTTCGCCCAGCCTAGGGCCTTGGTGGCAAAGCAGCTCTTCATTTCATCACAGTCCAGTGGGGCGACATCAACACAGGAGCTGTTCTTGTGGGGCCTCTTGTGCAGGCATTTTTTCCGTCACCACAAAATGTTTTTCTTTTTTAAAAAATGAACTTGTTGCTCCAACCAGCTTGGTATCTGGCTCTGGGTCCAGAGCTTGAGGGTAATGGTGAAGTTGAAATGTGTTTCTGGATTCTGTGGTTTCAAAGTAGTGACACTTTCCAAACCAGGGTGGGCCCTGTACAAACTGTCAAGCTGGCGAAGCCAGTCTCTCCCCCTCTCTTGTCACCCCTCGCTTGAGCTGAGCCAGAAGTGCATCTATGGAATCAAATCATGAGCCCTGTACAGAACACTCACTATGTGCCCAGACACATTCCAAGTGCCTTACCTGCGTTGTCCTGGTTTAACCTACCCATGTTCCTGTGGGCACCCCTGACAGGGAACTGCCTCCTCTCAGGAACCTGTTGCCCAAGAGGCTAAGTAACTTGTCCAAGGTCGCACAGGCAGTAAATGGCTGAGACAGGACACAGGAACCTAGGATAAAGGAACTTTGAAGGCCACAGGCCCGTCCTCTAAGCCCATAATGCCACATTCTTTGTGCTACATAATGCAAAGGCATGCTGCTTTCTAAAAAAGACAAAGAAGAAAATTTCTTGGAAAAATATATAATTTGGCTTCAACCAAGGTACTCCCAGTCTTCCTATCCCACTACATAAGCCCAGGACTCACTTCCTCCCTTGCTTGCCATTGGAGGCAGTGGCGTGTACACCTGCTCGGTGGCCAGAGAAGCCTGTCTGTCAGAAAAACGCCTTCCCCAAATGTACTTCCTTCTTAATGAAGACAACATTTTGAAAGTAAAATTACACACTGTGTAGAATAAACAGTACGACAATAGCTGTGATTAATCTGTCAGAGACTGTATAATGTGATGCTAATAGGAAGAAATAAACTCCTGCTGAAGAGCAAAGTCATCTCTGCACATGGGCAACTTTTAAAATTAGCAAGCCACTAAGTGGATCTCCATCCTGGGAGCGAAGCTCTGCAGGCTGGCGGGGAGGAGGAAAGACAGGCTGAAGACGCTCCAGCGCCCAGTGCGTCTGGGGGCCTGAAGGACACTGCTGGGCTGCAGCCCTGTCTCCCGCTGCCCGAGTTTCTGGCAGTCCCTTTCTCTTTAATCTTGTGACAGTCACTCCAGCCTCCCTAGCCCCACCCATGCCCTGTTACAATCCCTCCAGCTCAGCCTATGACAGGGCACATGGGGGGTGTGGGCATCAGGCACGTGTGCACAGGGTGAGGTGGGGGAGGGGCCCACCCAGGTCTGTGTTGAGCACCCACTAAACAGCCTGTTCCAAGTCTTACAAGCATGTGTCATTTTAACTGAGGGGTGCTGGCCTCAAAAAGCAAAGTAACTGGAATTAGGAGCCCAGATCTTTCTGATTCTAATTATTGGGGTTTTGTCACTTTTTGTTTTTGTTTTTTTGTTTTGTTTTGTTTTTTGCTTCTCTTGGCAAGAGATATAAGCTAAGAAAAACTACTGTGGGTGTTTTACTTACAGCCACAGAAAGGTGAATAAAGAATTAAACAGCACGTGGACCTGGACAGGAGTGCGATGACTGTGGGAGAGGGAGGGAGTACAGGGGGATAAACCGTAATGGAAAAAGTACAGTACACATAAATCAAAACAAGAAATAAACAACATGTGTGTAAACACGCAGTTAAGCAACTTTTCAGAATGGGGCACTGGTGTGCAGGTCCGGTGTTAGCTGCCAGGGGTGACAGGGCCCCCGCCAGCCCAGAGGGCTTTTTCAGGAAGAGAGGAGGCCAAACCGGCAGAAGGCCTTTACACTCAAGTGCAGATGCAATGGAGGCCCCACGCTTCTAAATGATTTTAGAAGACCCAACGCTGGGTTCTTTAAGAATTTTCCCAAATGTTAGTCAGTAAGGGGCAGTCATGAGGCCACAGCTTTGCGGGTCAACAAATGGGATTAGTTCTTTGCTAGCTGTGTGACCTCATGCTGGTCCTTCAGACTCTCTGAGCTTCAATTCATTCATTCATGTCATAGGCACTTACTGAGGGCCGACTGTACCCGGGTGTTCGTGAGTACTAGGAATTTATATTTCCCGGGATTTTATAATTTAGCGGGGATAGTAACCATTGCCTATTGTATGTATGAAATGGGATATGGATACACAGCATACTCCCTTCTGCATTTCCCAGTCTTCTACCTCCCCCATCCTGCCAGAGGCATGTGGTTTTCCGAGGAGACCTTTGGGAATGTTGCAAAGAGAAACAAAGAGTCAATATTCAGCTTTTCACATCCAGAATTGGATTTTTGAGTCCAAAGCAAGAAAATGGTTTTGAAAACCAGCCATTCTCAGGAAATAAAAAAAGAGCTTCCTGAATTCCTTAAGCTCCCATTCAAATAGCAAGAGCCAGGCTGTGAGGACTGGATCAGAGTTCGACCAGAAGCCCAGGGCACAGGGAGCTTCTGCTGTGGCCTGAGAGGAGTTGTGACCGAGGAAAGGAGGCTGGAAGCACACCTCTCCATCTGGAGAGGAGAATAGAAGGGGAAGGACAGGCTAGGCCAGGTGCTGAATGGCTGGGGTCCTCGCTTTTCCTCACTCTTGGGCCTGCACCTGAAGGGTGGGTGCGTAGGGTAGAGTGGTGGGTGTATGGCAGAAACAGGTAGCAGGGAGGGAACCAGAGAATCCTGGATGGAGTTGCCTGTGTCCTGGGCTCAGGCCTCTGGGAGATGCCCCACAGGTGTTTTGGGGACAAAATGGTGCAGGAAAGAGAGGATGACAGTGACAGGGAGGGAAGTCCCCAGTAGAGACTTTGAGAAAATGCCACTGGTTCCCTTCAGCCTGTACATGGTGTGCAGAGACTGCTAACCTGACCTCCTTGCTGACCTCCAGACCTGTGTCGCATGACTGTGTGTCCACAGGCCTCAAGAGTCCCAAATGGAAGACCTCTGCTTCCTTGCCCAGTGTTTGGGTTCCACCTTCAGACACCCCATCTCTGGTGTTGGCACCACCATTTACCTGGTCAGGCAAACTGAGAATCTTGGGGGCATCCAGGAGACCCCTTCCTCCACCTCTTCCTCACCCCCCCATCTGACCATTCCCCATGCCCTCACACATTTACCCCCTGAATTTAGTTTGACTGCATCACACCCCTCTGCTTGGCTCCCAGCACCCCCTCAGGCTGTCATCACCATTGTTCGCCTGCATCCAAACTTTGTTTCAATCCAAGTAAAGCATGCCAATGGCCTTCTCCACCTGCACCTGGGGGCCTTCCTGCCTGGAGAAGTGTGTTCAGCAGGTTCAGGATGCAGACTACTCATGGTGAGGGATTATTCTCCCCTCCCCCAAAATAGCCTTCAGCCAATTTTGAATGGGAGCTGGTGGATAAATACTCTAGCTCCCTCCCTTCTTATGAGAGAGGTCTGAGAACGACCGTTCTGCCTAGAGAGGGGAATGATTGTAGGCCCTCCCTGCACTAGGTCTTACCCGCCGTCCTTTATCCAGGCCCTCCTTGACCTTGTCCATGACTGCCCCAGCTGTATCTCCTGCCACTTCCTGCCCCATTAATCCTGAACTGCCTGCAGCTTCTTGCATGCTCCACACTGTTTCACACATGCACACCTTAGTTCAAGCTGTTCCCTCTGTCTCAAATGATGCCTTTCCCAACACTCTTCCCTGCCTCTGACTCATGTTTCACTGCTTAGTTCAGGCAGTACCTTGTTTACAAATGCTTATCAAGCATTTGCTGTGTGCATCACAGAGTGAGTGCCACAGAAGCACCTAGAAAGAACACTCCATCTTGCCTTGGAGGATCAGGGAAAGGCCCCATAAGAAGTGTCATCCAAGTCTCAGAGGAAGAGAAACAGGCCAGATGGAGAGGGAGGTGGGGATGAGGGTGATCATTTTTAAGGCACTACGAATAGTATATAGGGCCCAGAGATGGCAACTCAACTTGCTAAATGAACTTAAATAAATAAATAACCAAGATTGGAACCGGAGCAAAGAAAAGGAAGCCACAAGAGAGGAAGCTGAAGGGCATGAGGGGCCAGATGACACGGAGCTTCCTAGGTCCCAGCAGGAACATGGGACTTTGCTGGCACAACGGGACAATGGAGAATAGTCTCTGAAGCTCCACAACGGTCGAATGCTCACCCCTGAGCTTACCCATTTCCCTGGGATATGTCTCATCAGTTTGTGTCTGCTCCCCCACTGGATAGCAAGCTCCTATAGGGCAGGAAACATTTCTTCTGATCTGTTTCCTTGTACCTAACACAGATCCTGCCCCAGAAAAGGACTATAATAAATGCATGGAATGGGACCACTGAGGTGACAGAGAGCCACCCAGGATGTGGCAGAGCCCACCCAGCCCAGACCCCTCCAGAGGAGCTTACAAAGGAAGGCGTCAGGCTCCTGCCTGCCTCGGCACCACAAAACCCTCACTGTGCATGTGGCACCACATGACAGGAAGGAGCGGCTGCGAATCTCTGCAGGCAGATCTGATCTGATCACTGGGGGGCCCTGCCCCCAGGGCATCTCTGGGGTGACCCCAGCAGAAAACCCCCAAGGGGCTGGTGGGGGCTGCGGAGGAAGGAGCTGGCAGAAGGCTCTGGAACAGCAGCTGGGCAGTACAGGCTCATGAGGAGCACTGAGTCTTAACCTCGTGGGAGAGGAGCTGGAGAAGCTCAGAGGTGTCTGGAGACAAGACCAGGAAGACCTGAGCTGAGCCATACGCATGGTGACCATCATGTCACTGGAGGCCTCTGTGGGGACAGAGCTGGACCCATCGGAAAACTTGGAGGCTCACCAGTATCTGGGTTAGGGGAGCAGAGGGCGGACTCCAATCACCAGGAGGCCCACTCAACTCTCCTTGTACCTAGGAGCTCACTGCCTGTGTCGCTGGTGCCCGTTCTACATGTCCCACCCTCCTTTCCAAACCAAGCTCACCAAAATCACAAGTTTCTTTTTCTGGGCCTGGCACACAGGTCAGGCAAAAATAGGATTACAGTGATGAGTACACGAAGCACAGTTTATTCTTGTATCATTCCTTATTAATTATTGTGTTATTTTCCCTGCAAATATCAGTAACCCTACTTTGCCCCACCCTGTATAGTGAACGCTACATAAATATTTATTAAACAGGTGAAGCTCCTTGTTAGAACAGAAGTTGCATGTGGCTGGAGGCTGCTTTGTTCCCTAGTTGAATCCCCAGAACCTAGAATAGAACAGGCACGTTGCAGGTGCTCAAAACTACTTATTTAATACAGTAAATGATAAGCTGTAAGAAATTATAGTTACTATGGCTCAATGAGGACAGATCTTTTTCCCAAGTTTGCACCACCATGGAGGACAGACAGGGTAGGTGAGCTAAGTCTTCCCAGTTCTGAGCTGGTTGCTTTCCTGGGCTGCGGTGCCCCTGCTGGAGGAGAGTTGAACTGCCCTGCGTGCCAGCAGAACCCTGGCCGGTTCCAGTAGATCCCTGGCCGGTTCCATGGCCTGGGATGGGGGCGCTGAGGGCCCGGAGGTGGGACTGAGGGCTGAGAGGAGAACCCAGGTTGCACTCGGTTTCCATGGACACTCAACATGTTAGTGGCTGAAGGAGCACGAGTGTGAGGTCAGAGTGGAAGCTAGGGGAGGAATCAGAACCTTTGGAGGAATCACCTGGAAGTCAAAGTAGAAAAGAGTGCAGACTGAGCCTTGGAAACTCGAAAAGAAAGTGTTTGGTGCAGGAGGTCCTTGGGGAGGAGGCTGAAGACTGACAGCGTTCCCTGAACTTGGCTGAAAGAAGAAGGCACGGTGTTTAACAGTAAGAGCTCCACAGGCACGGTTCAGGTCTCCACCCGGCCGTTTGAGGGACTGCGCAAGAGACTTGTCTCCTAGGACTTCAGTTCCCTTGTTTGCACAGTGACGGACGCTACCCACTGATGGGACCCGTAAGACGCTTGCCCAGAACCCACGACAAGGGAAGCACTCAATAAATGCTGTGATTTTTATGTTGGTGGTGGTGCTACTATCACAAGGAATGACCTTGAAGAAGAAAGTATCAGTTCAGTGGGGAAGGGAAGAGAAGGCAAAGAAGCTGGGAATGAGACGGCAGGAAGGCGAGGGAGCCAGAGAATCAGTGGGTGTAGAGCGCTCTGCTGAGGAACTCAGTAGGGCAAGAAGTCGACAAACCCAGAGGCAGGACAGTGGGAAGCGCAAGCTGTTTCCTTAAGAGAGAAAAGGAATGTGAATGTGCACAGGCAAGAGGGAGGGGCCTACGGAGATGGGCAACGGAAGCGATCACAGAGCGGCAAGGGCTGGGAGCAGTCCCAGGAGTAGGCAGAGACCCAGAAGGGTAGCCCCAGGGTTCTGGGCACACCAGCCTGCTTGTGTTCCTGCATTAGCCTCCCCCATAGGCTGGGGTTGGAAGGTCTTTCCTTCAACCTCTTTCAGAGAGTGTGGTAGAAAGCAGACTTGCCTAGAAGTCAAAAGGCCCAAGTTCTGGTTTGACCCTGGCTATTTGTACTCGGCTGAGCCCCAGTCCTTCCTGAGGTCTTGTGTCCTCCTCTTTGTCCCCAGAGCGGTCATCTCAGTGACTCTATAGCCACGTCATTGCACTAAGCATCATAAAATATTTCCTCTCCTGAAGTTTTTCTCCACTCTGATTAGAAGGAAGGAAAAAAAGAAATCTTTGAGGGGAAGCTATCACTTCTTCCAGCAATTGGGACAGTGTATCTGTTTCAGACATATTGCCAGCAGACCTGGCAGCACCCAATACCGTCCACACTGGCCGACCGAGGCTGAGCCTCCTGGTGTTTTAAATAGCTTGTACACTTTGTCTTGGCTTCCTGGAACCAAGCGGGAGCTTTGTGTGAGGCTGAGTGTTGCTGTTGACAAGGCACTCGTGGCTGCAGCCTTCTGAATCCTCAGAAATAACAACAATTACTGTGCACACCACACTCCGTCCTCCAAGGCGGCGAATGCATCAGCTGCTGGTTATTTTGATACCCTGGATAAAAAGCTCTTTCAAGACAATCTAGTACAGAAAAACATTCTTACCCTCTGCTTGTCTGCATCATTCCTTCTGCCCTCTGCCCTCTCTGTTTTTCATTCCTATAAATGTAGCTGGTCCAAACCTTAAGGTCCTCTCAATGACCCAGGAAAAGGACATTCTGCTTACACCATTGGTGAAGTGGAAGAGGTGAAGAAAGAGACATCTGGGCGTGGTCTCTGTATCAAGGTCAGCCTGATCTAGAACCAGCTGGAAACCGATCCAGTGTGGACGGGTTGTCTGGCAGCCACAAATGACTCTAACCAGTTTTGGATTCAATAAGCATTTACTGAGCACCTACTGTGTGCCCCTCAGTACCTGGGGGGACTCAAAGAAACGTGGCCAGGGCCCAATAGTCAGCCCCCACTGGAACACGAGCTCTCTGATAACAGGCACCCCAGCTACCCCACAGTGCCTGGCGCAGAGCAGACTCTCACAGTTAGTCTCCAGAGTACTTTTTTGTGGCCTACATATTGTTATTTACTGTTTTTATTCAAGATCCTTAAAATTAAACAACATGTGCCATCAGAACATGATCAAGAATTTGAGGGGGGGCACCTAAGCTTATATTCTGCTTACATCATTTACATTTCCTTCTTACACACCACATGGAAAAAAAAAAAAAAAGCCCACAAGTGCCCCAGATCCTTTTGTCCTTCTGGGTGATGCTGCAAGGACATAAACCAAAGCTCTGCATTCAACAACTAAATTCTCTGTTATTCTAAAATTCTCAACTTTGTCCCTAAATTCTCGGGCAGCTGTTACATAAGGCTTAGGGCTGGTGCTTTCAAACAAGTTTATGCAGGACATGATTGATGAATGAATCTGTTCTATTGTCCAGAAATTTCTTTGTTTAATTGACAATGATAAATTTCCTGATGGATCACCCTGACTCTGATGCTACTTGCACAGAAAGGGCCATTTATGGTGACCCTGGTGGCCAGCACTCACCTCCGAGTGTGTTCCCCCACCAGTCTGCAGTGAACAGCTCAGATTGGGACAAGACTTTGCTGGGAAATAATGAGGCCACACCACTCCAGTTCCGGGGCTTTCTTCTTACCTCCGCCTCCTCAGAACATGCACAAATGGGGTGAACTTAGGTATGGGGCAAAGGTGAAACCAGAAAGAATAGGAAACCTGAGACCAATCTCTGCTGAGAGCCTCACCTTGCTCAAGTGCCTTCCACTGGGGGCAAAGGGCCACCCTTGAACTTATGGCAGGAGCCCCTATACCTCAGTAAATCCAGGCACCAACCAAGGGACCCAGTGCCTCTCCCCCTCTTGGTCTCTCTCCCCACATCCTTTTCTCCCCCGTGCATCTGGCACAGGCGAGGGGTTCAGCATACGGGGAAGGAGTGCAGACATCTGACTGTGTTCCACACCCAGAAAGTGGGGTGTGAATTTTAAGACCTATGAATTCCCCAGAACATTATTACAATTAAGGATGCACATTTAGTGAAAACTCCGACTTAAGGGATATTTCTGACTTGCCAGTTGGGGCCGGGGTAGGAAAGGGCAGGTGGTTGGTCAGGCAAGCTCCCCTGTCAGGCTCTGAATCTGAGGCACCCAAGAAATGTTGGATGGCCAGCCAGGAGATCCCACCTCACTTAAAGTCCCCCTGTGGGGATAAAGAGGAATTTCGGTTGGGCCTGGGGTAGCACAGGTTGGCTTGTCTGGGTCAGTTTACAGTCAGAGACCCCTTGCCAAGCTGATGAAAGTTGTAGACCCTCTACCCTGAAAAATTGCACGTCCTGCACACAAACGTACAAATTTGCCTACAGTTTCAGAGGGGTCAGGGACCCCAGGAACTTCCAGAACTTAAGGCCCTGAGTCTGGATTCTGACACTTAAAGCTTGTTTCTGGTCCCCAGGTGGAACTCGCCCTTGCCCAGGGGCCTTCTAGCTGGTTCTGGGTCCGTGAAGCACGGCCCTCCCCCGTCAGGGCAGAGCCAGCACCTGCATCTTAACGGCGCTCCTTTGGGCGCTTGCTTCGCTTCGGGGTGCCGGTGACGGAGGCATCCCAGTCGAAAAGCTCCGTTGGCATTTCTCCCTGGACGGTGAAGAGCAGCCAAGCCGAAGGCACGGAGGGTGAACAGGGTAAACCGCACAACCCCAGGCCCTGGTGATGTGCAAAGCTCTGTGTGTGCATTGGGGATGGGGGACCGGGAGCCCGGACAACTCCGCCTACCCGCAGCCCATTGGCCCAGTGGCCACCAGAAGTCAGCACCCCTGCCTGGTGCCCCTAGAAAATGCGCACTAGTGCTTCGCTTGCACAGCCCCTTCGACCCCTGTGCGTTTCCATTTGACCTCTGGGATTTTGACCTTTTCCTGGCTGTGTTGAGCCAGATTTACTGGGAGCAATTGATCGCTAGTCCCCAAGACCCCCTACGGCCGGGCACAGCAGCCCAGCCCAAACAGGTGCGGGGCTTGGGCTAGGGGGGGCCTGCAGTGCCGGATTCGGATTTGGAGTGAGGAGGAGTCTGGGAGGAGGGGCTAAGAAATTGCAGAAGCAGTGTAAAAGCCGCTCGGAGCTCCTGCACGGCAGAGAGCGCCGGGAGCCCGAGGGGAGCGCAGCTTTGGGTGAGTCTGGCGGCCCGGAACCGAGCCCGAAGAGGGGCGCAGCACCGGTGGGAGTGAGGGCCCGCGGGGCGGGGCTCCCCTGGAGACAGTGCATGGATCCCGGCTTAACACCTCTGGGAACCCCCAGGGGCTGAAGTGTAGCGGTGAGAGGAATGTGCCGAGTGGGTGCGGGAGCTAGGGAGCCTCCGCGGGAGGGCAGGCAAGTTGTGGGGAGCAGCGGTCTTTCTGGTCTCAGAGTTCTCGGTCTCCCAATAGTCCGAAGTTCAGGAGGCCACCCAGGCGCCTGCGGTAGCTGCACCGCTGTGCCAGGGACTATTAGCTCGAGGGCTAGAAGGGGACTGCGCGCAAGTGAGGGAGAGCGAAGCAGAGATGCGCGGGCGGGAGAGCGCCTGGACGGGAGGAGTGGTGGTCTTCACTGCCCAACCGAGCGCACCGTGCGGAGTCTGGAAAGTGCTGCGCTGCCCCTACGTAAGGGGACTGGAGGGGCCGGGCGTGCTGGATCTGGTGCCAGAAATGGAGCAAGAGTCTTGTGGCTCTTCTGCACTAGCTGGAGGCCTGGGAGTCCTAAGGGAGGGCCCCCGGAGCTTGATGGCAGAAGGCTGCGCACCAAGGGACCTCCATGGAGCCACGCTGGATCGAAGTCTCCAAGGCTCAGAAGGGCTTCTTGGGTCACATGCCTCACCTCCAGCTGTCTGCTGCCAGGTGTGGGAGAAGCTGGCATGGAGGGGTGGGGCGGGCAGCGCCTTGGGTCCAGGCAGCAAAGACTGAGGGGAGAGAGGATTCAAGGATCAGAGAGCGGCATCTCTGAGCCAACATAAACAAGAGGCTTAGCTCCGTTTGATTACAACTTTCCTTATCCTTTCAACAGCAACAACAAAAAATCTCTGAAATTCTCACGGAAGGTGTTTTCTACTTGAACTTTCTCTTCTCTTGCGACTTGAGAGGTGAAAAAAGAGCCTGCTTGCTAGGCTGGTTTTTCCAAGCTGTTCCAGGTTAGAAGTTGTAACAGTATGAAGGATAATTTATGGGTGTTTCATGCATTAAAGTGTATTACTGCAAAGCCTTTCGGGTGCTGTGGGTATTAAGGAAAACTCAGTGCACGTTCCCAGCTGGAAACCGAAATAGTGCTCTCCTGGGTGTCTCTGCCCCGTCTGTCATCCTGGAGAAAAGGCACTTGATTAATTGTCCTGGCTCCATCCTCTGGGTGCACCCACTACCCGTGCCAGCCCCTCCTCCCCCACGTGCAAAGCCAGCTGCATTCTGCAAATCCAGAAATGTGCAGGAGGGCCCACCAGTAACTTATCTCCAGGGTCTTCAAACTCTTGAAGCTGTCATTTAAGCCTGCTGGAGGGGAATATTTCTTGTGCAGTGTTTACAGTTTCCTACCGAATGTCTGAAACTTTCTCCCTCAGCAGAGCCACAGAAGAGAATCTAGAGAGTCTGCTTTAGATGTCAGCCTGAGTAGCCCCGTTGTCAATCCGTGAGGGGCTGTGTCCCTAGAGGTCCAGAGGGGACAGGGACCTGGGGGTGGGGGACTGAGAGTGGTCCGTGGCCGACACTGTTGGCATGGATACACAGAAGAAGTGAATGTTCCTCAGACTTGGGTCCTTGGAGGGGGTGTGGCTAATATCACATGCTACCAAATCCCTGCCCCATGCTTGTTCCAACATTTCATGCAGGTGAAAAAAAGGGCAGCCTTGAAGGGGAAAATGTTAGGAGTCACCCCCAAGGTCTCCAGGGCATGGGGCCATAAGTTTGAATGAACTGTGGGAGTACCTGAGAGGACTTTATAACCAGCTGCTGGTGCCATACCTTCCCTGGGCAGCAGTCTTACCCCTAAAGCAGCCCGCTCCACTAGAGAACTAGAAAGTTGGGTCCACTCAGGGCACCCATCCTCATATTGCTGACTCTCTCTGTACCCTTTGGCTTTCTCAAGGAGTGAGGTTTTCACTTCTCCTATTGCCCACCCAGACAACCAGAGTAAGGAGGGGAGGAAACTCCATACTCCTCTCTTTCTCTCTCCCTCTCCCTCTCAGAAATCTGTGCCTTGGCCAGAAAGGGGGCCCCAGCTGCCGACATCAGCAGGGAGGGCAGGGCATGGCAGGGCAGGGCTGCAGCCCGAGGGAAGTTTCTCATCATTACTGAGATTAAGCTGATGAGCAAACCTCACAACTTCACTTATAAATGCAAGTGGCACTGCTGCCACACACTCGTGGAGCGCCCCATTGCCATGCGGCCGCATGGAAGCCACAGAGAAACTGCAAAGGAAACACAGCTACTGCTCTTCCCGAATGGGCACCGTGCAGTGGCCCAGCAGACATCAGTGCCACACCAGGGACCAGAGGCCTGGCCATGCATCTTCTCCGAGAAGACCTTGTAGGACTTCAGGGCCCAGAGTAGGTAGGTCTTGGAGACCTTTGCTGGCAGCAAACACTCTGCTCTCAGGAGGCAGTGGAAAGCTTGTTGAGGATTCACTTAAAATCTCTGGACACCTCTGAGCAAACACCCTCTGTTCCCAGAGGGTTTCTCTTTCCTTGACTGGCAACTCTGATCTTACAAACCATCAGCTACAATGCCAGCTTGCAGGCTTAGCTGGCATGGGAAACCGACTCTGTGATGGACCACTTTTACAGCCCAGCACAGGGTGGTGGCATCAGGTAAATCAATGGAGATGGAAGACCCTTCCCCAACCCATTCCCAGGGGCCTTGCCTCCTGACAGAGGAGAAACACTTAACATCCAAACTCCAAATAGCGGTAAAACTAAGATGGCCCTGAGGCAGGAATGCAGCTGGGGAAACTGAGGCTTTGGGGTCACCAGCCTTCCAGTTGGGTGAGCACAAGAATTGTCACTATATAAGCCAAGGAAGATAGCCCTTCAGCCATAAAGTCTGGCCAAGACCAGAATAGTGGAAGCATATAATAAATAAGAGTTTCTCATACTTCGTGATGTTTTTATCATCCTCCTGTGGGCTACTTTACATGTTTCTGGGGAGTTTCTATAGACACTGGCCCCAGATGACAACACAGTAAGAATCAGATTATAGCATGTAGCATTGAGGTGATCTCTTGATATTTTTCTCCTGTGTTTTGGGTGGCTTTCCTATGGCAGTGTCCTGAGCTCTGAGACAGGAGGGAAAGTAGCTTTGCGACCTTGAGCAAGTCACTAAACTTCTCAGGCTCCAATTTCCCAATCTGTAGGACAAGTGCATTGAATTATTAGTGTTTCTGAATGGGACTATTGGCAGTTGGAGACAATCTTGGGTAAGTATGACCTATTTACATAATGCAGGAAGTTTAGTATCCCTATTTTATCTACTAAATGCCAGAAGTCCTGATGACTACCAAAGATTCCTGGCCCCCACCCACCATGCCATATATGGCTAAATGCTTATTAAAAGAATATGATTCCTCCCAGTTGAGAATTCCCTTGGAAATTACCCACAGGGTCCTTTCTTCCAGGCCCTGATGTTGAGCATCTATTTCATCACTGAGTTGGGACTTCAGAAGCCCAGCCCTGAGCCTGACCCTCCAACAACCAGCATTTCAGGCTCCAGGAAGCCACTGACAGGAACATTGGTGCTGTCGTCCCACCTGGCATCATCCTTTGCCTTTTGTCAATGGAGCGTAACCACGAATGACCCACATGAATACAAAACCAGAAAGAGCAGGGAGAAGGGACAGGTGGTGCCAGAGCACCGCGGCCTCTGCCTGTGCTGCATACTATTGAAAACATAGGCAGACTGCTCGCCCCAGGGGTCCACTGCACTGGGGGGAGGCCATCCCCTCCTGCACTAAGCGGCTTGCACTGTGGTGCCAGGAGGTCCCTTCCCTGAAGGAGAAAATGGGGAAGCAGAACCCTCCCCAGCACTGACAGCACTCCATACCCCGTGGGTACACGTTGGCATCAAATTAATACACGGTGCCCAAGCTGTGAGAATAAATGGGCATCAATGCTGTGACATTTGATTTTAAGAAGCAGGCTAGCAAGGCTGCCCTGGAGGGGTGGTGCTGGCAGCACGGGGTTGATTCTCAAGGATAACGGCTCCTGTTATCCTTACCTCTGGCCTGGTCTCTCACTGGAGGACAGAATATTAGAGCCGTTTGGTTATTCACAGACAAAGGGCTAAAATGAGTATCTTTGGAGGACACTACAGAAAGATACTCACCCCTAAGCAGTAGGAGAGAGGAAACTACTGAAGTGGCAGGGTTGCTAGAGTCTGGAGCTGCTTTCTAATGAGGCAAAAATAAATAAAGCAAGGACTGGGAGATGTAAGGAGATACCCAGTGAGGTTGAGATGGGTCTGACACTACGGTCTGTCAGGTGGGACTAGCAAATGTTTTTTGAATTGCCCAAGAGTTTGGCCAAACTCTTTCACTTGCGGAAAACCTTCTCGTTAGCAGTAGTATATTAGTCAGAGCCAGACAGTCAGGGTTTCCCTGAAAACTTGCCACTGGGCTAAGCAGTTGGAGAAGTTTTGGCACCGCCTTTGGTGACTTCTGCAGGTGGAGAGGATCTGGCTCTGAAGTCAGTGGGAACGAACAGCCCAAGCTTCACACAGAAGCCATGTCATGTGGAGGGCAGTTACCATCCACTGCGGCTGGAACACTTCCCCAGGAACCACAGAGTATTTGCTGTTTGGTGCAGATGGGCTGATTTTTCATTTTCCTGTGGCTCTTCGGGCAGTAGCCAGAGTCTGCTTGCTGCATGCTGTTCCAGAGTGAGCCCAGAGAGGACCACCTGGAGGAAGCCATGAGCGCTCAGCCCAGGTTGGGGGTGCAGGGAGGTCCTGTCTCAGCCCCTCATCTCTGTGGATCTGAGGTGTGGTTACGGTGACTTGCAAGCCTTAGTGGTCCAGTCTGGTGAAACACCATCCCATGCTAAGACCTGAGCAGACCTTGCTCCAGGGTTAACACCCTGGGGTACTATTGGTGTGGGAGATCCTGGGACAGCCAGCCTGCCACCCCCATACCCTCCATACCTTAGAGTGGGATTTTGAAGGGAGAAGCAGCTGTGCTGGGCTCTAACTACACAAAGGATGCTGGACTAGGTAAGCAGAGAGGAGGGACAGGAGCAGCAAGGGAGCAGGTAGAGGTGAGCACCTCTTATACCAAGTTTCTCTTCTGGAAAACAGAATACCAGCAGAACCTCCTCCATCAGCCAGGATGCTGTGCACAGTAGGCCCAATGATGTAGCTGGAACACAGCATGGGCCTGGCACACAGTAGGCACTTTCTGTCATGTTTCCCCTCAGCAGGACTGATCTTGAAGGGGTCCTCTCTTGATGCCTTTCACCTCAAGTCAGACAATATCATCTTTGCCTTTTTTTTGTCTGTATTTTGACCTTCTGTGATTAACCTTCTCATTTTGATAGAATTTTAACCAAACACTTCATCTTCTGAATTTTCTTTGCCTCATAATATCCGGGTAAAAGGAGACTCGTGGATATTCTCCTGTAATTTTCTTTCAGAGGCAAACTTCTGCACAGACTTTTATTTCAGAGATGTTATGCAACGCTCTCTAAATAAGGCATTTCTCGAGGATGGCCATTTGTCCTGGCAACTTTCAGAGTGTTTTGGTTCCTTACCCCACATAACAACTCCTCCTCCTCCAACAACTGGTGTCTTTAGGACTTTTTTGTATCTTATCAAACGTACAAGAGAAGGAAGGAGGAGGCTGCGAATTTCTCTGTGGTAGTGGGGCATTTGTGATCTCCCACAACAAGGTGCAGGGGCTTACCAGCTGTTGCTGCATTTCATACAACCTGTGGTTAAATTGGGGGACAGTCTCCACCCCACCGGGAGGGAAGTCCACCAGCTATGAGACTGCTGGGTTGATTTCTGTTCTCCCAATTAGCATCTTCCCTAATACACTAACCAGGGGACTGGGCACTGTAGGGGCATCATGATCAATATAAATCACAATCCTGCCAGGAGGCTGGCCCAGGAGCCAAAATTAAAATAGCAAAGGGGCTTGTCAGGTCATGGGAATGAGGGAAGGCCGTAAGCTGGTGGGGTCTGGGGTAAACCTCAAAGAGTATCCCCACCAAGAGGGGACGGGTCATATGTCCCCTTTGCTTTGCCGGGCTATAGGACCAATGTGGCCAGATCTTCAAACTTTTCCAGAAAACTCAAACCTTTGTGTTTGAATGGATAATTTTTTCACTTTCAAAACTTCAGTACAGAGCCAACAAAATCTGTCAGCAGGCTGTTTTACCTTCTCATCTAGACCTGGAGCAATTGAGAGCTGTATCAGAGGGGAGCAGGCTGAAGAGCAGCTAACTGTGTGGCTATAATAGCTCAGAGAAGGAAGAGGTCTGAATGATGAGGTGCCCTCTGGGAAGACTTCCTGGAGGAGGGAGCAGGGAGGGAGATTTACTAGAAGATTTTATTGGTTCTGTGACCACATTCCTTAATCCCTCTAAGCCTCAGTTTCTTCATCTGCAAAGGGGAATTAAAAGGTCAGTCTTGGAGGGCAGTTGTGAGGCCGGGTGAAGAGAATGCAGCAAAGTCCTTACTTAGCCCAGAGTCTGGAACACAGCAAGTGCCTCGTAAGCCCGAGCTCAATTGCTTTTTTCTGCCCCAGCAGGACAGAAGATGTAGGTTTTCTCCTTTCCTGCCCTTTTCCTGCTCCTACCCAAGGCCTGTGTCCCTGTGCCCACTTGTCAGTATCCCACCCTTTTAAAAACCTGACCTGGGCCACCGCAGAAAAGCACAACTCTCAGTAAGAAGGACAAGTACTCTGGGAGACTGTATAGACACGCACGGCAAATATTCAAGGAATTCTTAGGAATTAAAAAAAATCCGTAAATCTGGATTTTTGCATGAGGCCATCACAGGAACATGTTTTCTCAATTAGTGTGCACATTGCTTGGAGTGAAGTCACCGAGTCCGCGGCTCATCGGGCTGAGTCGCACTGAGCCACCTGATCTGGACTCCACTTTCCGTGACCTAAACCTGATTCAGCCAACCCTGTCCCTGCCCCTAGCTGTCGAGACGAAATCACCCCCCAAATCCAAAAACACAGCAGAGACGCACACATGCCCCTGAAAAGCAATCTGATTTCAGATCCTGGGGATGCTCACCACAAACTAAGAAAGACAGCCCTACTCTTGATGGTGGATTCATAGATCCCCTACAGCCCCTTGTGCTTTTCTTTTCCTTTGGCATTTATTGGCAGAGGGTGACTGTGCATTGCCCCTCGGAACAGAGGAGACCTTTAGGTTCTGAAAACAGAGAAAATAGTTGCTTTTAGGAAAGCATGCATCAACTGCTTAAAATATTACCAGTCAGTGCCTGAGATCAGCGATTATGTTTTCTGGATGGTTTCCTGGACTGACTCTTTTCCAAGTGTACGGCTTTGTCAGATACTTGCAATTTCTGAAATATTTGATTAATGATGGCCCCTTACCAGGGGGATGGTCCAGAGTGCGCAATGAGCAGCATGCCTCAGAAACAGAGATGCTGCCCAGTGTCCAACAAGGTCAAGCAGGGAGTTGCAAACGTTTGAAATCAACTGCCATAGACTAGAGGAAAGGAAAATGTTTTTCAAAGTACACATTGAGACCCATTGCAGAGATGTGAATTAATTTGCTATTCTCTCTCTCACTCTCTCTCTCAATGAAAGAGTAAACTTCTAAAAAATTAATGTGCATTGCATGTAATAAGGGGAAGTATTCATGAAACTTCTGTTTTAGTTGTATATATATTATACACATACATGTGCAAACTGGATGGCGATGAAAAATGTATTGTTTCACTGTGAGTCATGGTTAAAAATGCTTAAAAGCTACTGGCATAGATGACAGACAGCATAGTTTAGAAAAAAGGCGTAGCTCCGAAGTCAGACACGCTTGGGGTTCAATGCCAGCTCTGTGGTTCCTAGTTGTATGATCTTGGGTAACTTGGGATCTCTAAGCATTGGTGTCCTCATCTGTGGGGTCAGACTGATCACCCCCTCAGAGGGCCGGTGGGTACATTGACCAAGGGCCTGGTGCTGTGCCTGCCACCAAGGAGGCCCTCAGGGAGAGCTGCTGCATTGTCTGTCCTCCCCTTCGCCTCCTCCTTTACTCCTTATCCTCCTCTCCTCCTCCTCCTTTTTCTTCATCTTCTTAGGGATGACCCAACCTCATCAGAACTACGACTTCCCTGAATGCTTTTATCCCTGAGGTTTGCTGTTTCTCTGGCAAACCCAGCAAAACAATAATCATATCTTGTCTTTGTTGCATCTTCTGTTTCATCTTTCTCCCACTTCATGCTTGCGAAGCCATCTATCTATGATTCTGGTCCCTAGATGTGACCATGACAGCCATCGTCTGAGGGGTACAGACATCCCTCTCCATCACTGGGAACAACAGAGGGGTATCGCTGCCTTTCGTGGCCTGTGATTGGGATGAGTGCCTTGGTCCTTGGGTGGGTGCAGTCTCTCTGGAGGGAGCTTCTGTTCCCACAAATCACATCCTTTCCCTGAAGTATATTTTTATAAGGACAACAGGGCTAAGATACCATTAAAGTGTTGACATTGTCAGATTCTTAAGAAGTCCCTGCCCAGAGCAGTGAGCCTACCATTTTCTCGTGAGGGAGGCTCCAGGCTGCCCCAGCGCAGAGGGTGTACATTTCTCCCCTCCTGTGAAAAGTGTGAAGGTTCCTAGAGTGGACCCTGGAGCTGACACCCTGCTAACTGCAGACCTCAGCCCAGCCACAACCCATCACTGACCCCAGACCTTCCCTTCCTTTCCCTTCCCGGGGGGCTATGGCGTGGGAGGAGTGGGGGGTGTGGAAGAATGACCCACACCAGGAGGGGGCCACAGAGGTGACTTGTCCCAATTTTCTTGAGAGCCTGGCTCATGTAACCCCTGAAGACAGATCAGCAATGACAAACTGCCTGCCTCTTTTTTAATGAGGAAGTGTCACCTTTTCCCCTCTTCTGTATTTCGCATGCTCCCCTGGGGTTCATTCCAACTCTCTGCTCGTAAAACGCCCTCCCATGGGGCCCCGTTTTCACCACCAAGACTCAAAGAGGATTATTAGTGACATCTCCTCAAATGCCGAATTCCAACCCAGACCAAAGATTTAACGCTCCTTTCTAGGCAGTGAGGACATCTCTATTTGAGCCTGCCAGGCAGTGGGGCCAAATGGGAGAGAATGGATTTGGTTCCAGTACAACTTTCATTTACTTTGAGTATCCTTTGCTCCCCTCCACCACTTACCCCACCACTTGCTGTAAAATTAATGTCACCAGGCCAGTTGCACATTTTAAATAATATTTACAGCAGAAGACATTTGTCACCTCATACCCAGCCCCCTCCCCTTCAAGCAGGCGGGCTATATTGAATTTGAGCGGACTGCAGGCCAAGCAGCCAAGAGGCTATTTGACTTCATCACTGTCGCACCTGGGTTTCTTGTTTTCCTGTTTGTTTTTAAGGAAAAAGCAAGTGCCAACTTACTTTTTCTGTGCTCAGATGGGTGGGAGCACATTTCTACCCTTTCTGAAACTCACGGTGACAAATGGAATCAATTGTCCCCAGACATGACACACCACCAAGAATGTTTCCTAGGCAAGGAATGAATTACCTTTCTTTTCATCTGGGTTCAAGTGTTGTGTCTGCCCTTTGATGGGGAAAGTGCGAACACTTAGAAATGTTTTCGTTTTCCTTTTTGAGGAGGTCATACATCAAAACCTGATTCCAGATTTCCTGGCCCTGTGTCAGCATCTCAGTATCTTAGAAATGAAAGAAAATATTTTGGGGGTGGGGCCTTTAAGCATTGTTGTTCTGAATTTTTCTAAAAAAGAACAGGACATGTCAGAAAGTAGAGGGCTTAATAAAGCAACAAATATGTTTCAAAGGTTCTTTTTAAAGCACCTTTATGATTAAGCAAAAAAAGGTAATTCTAAATGTTCACTTCTGGTCATCTCAACTCTCAAACGATTGTGGACAGAATTTGGACTGGCGACACTTGTGCTTGGGAGAATTCTACAAGCCTGTCTGAGTCTTATTTCTCCTATGGATTGGGAAAGTTGATGTGTAAGAAAGAATAACGGTTAAGTCAGGTGTGGATTATTTATTTCAACTGCAATTCAGGAAACCAGGGTTGATTCCAGGCTCAGCCTTCTCCTAGTTGGGTAATGCGGGAAAATCACAGAACCTCTCTGAACCTCTATTTCTTCATCAGTAAGAGGAGAATAATAGTACCGCCCCTGCATACTGGATGGCCTGTTGAATTGAATATGGCTGCCAACTGGGAAACACCTTGGCTGTAGGTAAGAGGTAAGATGTGACAGCCCCAGACAAGGAGTAGCAGACTCCAAGTGCCAATGCCGGCTCTCCTCTTAGCGGCTGAGGGAACCTGATGGTCACTTGCCCTACATGAGTGGTCCACGGTCCTGCCTGCCCATCCCGTGTGGGAGGCCTGTGCTCAGCACTGAGTAAGCTCCTGTAGGCTGAAGCCAAGGGCACTGCGGAAAAAATATGAACATAGAGTCAGGTTCTCCAGATGCCAGGTTCAGGTGGGGCTGAACCACATGATTAAGGGCAAGGTGCTACAGTTCTCTGATGGCCAGTTTCCTCAGCTATAAAATGGGACTAATAGCACTTCTTGGCATCAGGACTAAACAAGGTGACTTCTGTAAAGTCTTTTGGTTGTTTAGGACCTGGTTTCAGAGTGATTGTTGATGCTGAGCACAAAGGGATGCCTGAGGAGCTCCCCGATTATGTGGGGGTGAGCTGGCTGAGGACAGGCTAAGGCAGATGGAGTTCCAGGACCAGGGTGCCTTGGGGACACGAAGCTCTCTTAATGACCCTTCTTTCTCACTGGCCTCCTCCTCTGCCCCTTTGCCAGCTTCTTTTCCTGACCTTGAAATATTGAAGAGGCCAGGAGTCCAGTTCAGAATCCTTTCTTTGCTGTATCCCTCTTTTCCTAGGTGACCTCATGCTCCCCAGGCATTAAATCTGACTGATGACTTCTAAATATCCATATAAGTATCTTCTGTGGCCACTTGGATATTTAGTGAACATCTTGAATGTAGAATTTTTGACCCCTAAACTACAGGGTCCAGCACAAATAACTCCCCTTTTTAATTACAAAATCTTTTATTACAAAATCATAAGCAGGTAATTCTGTAACATAACAATATCATACTCAAGCACACCCTATGACACTTTAGGTGAAATGTTCAAATTAAAACTAAATTATGACACCCATATTATTACCCTACCAACCACACTCAAGCAGGCCTTCCTTCTGCTGGACCTGATATCCTTCAAGTCTTATGTCAGTCTTCAGGACACCAGTATTCCCACAGTGGTTCAGACCCCAAATCTGGAAACCATCCTTGATTCTGCCATCCTCATCCCCTTTCCTAGCCAGCTCACGAGCAAGTTCTGTTGGCTTCAAAGTAAATTCTGAATCCAGTCACTTCTCACCATTCCACTACTGTTTCTTAGTCCAAACCACTGTCCCCTCTCGCCTGGATGACTGTAGGAACGTCCCCTCTGGGTTTCTCCGCCTCCATTCCTGTTCCCTCACAGCCTTTTAATCCAGCAGCAGTCAGAGCACCCTTTTAAAATGTAAATCACATCGCATTATCTCCCAGTTCTCAGCCCTCCAATGGCTTCCCATCACACATAGAATAAAATCCATATTCTCGTCATGGCCTTATTTCAGTGGTTCTTACCTGGGAGTGAATTTTCCCTGCAGGGGACATTTGGCAACACCTGGAGACATTTTTAATTGTCACAAGGGAATGTGTGTGTGTGCGGGGGGTGAAACTGGCATCTAGTTGAGTGGGGCCCAGGGATGGAGGTCTACATGCTACAGTGCACAGGACAGCCTCCCACCCCGACGACAAAGAATTATCTGGCCCAAGATGCCAGCAGGGCTGAGGCTGAGAAGCTCTGCTTTTACACGACCGGCCCTGACTCCCTCTCCAACGTCCTGCAGCACGCTGGCCTGCTCTCTGCTGCGGCCACACCAGCCTTCTTGCTTGCTTCTACATCTTCAACACACTAATTCTGTGACTATCTCAGGGCCTCTGCTCATGATGTTTCCTCTGTTTGGGACACTCCTACTCATACACCTTCTTCACCTGGTAAGCTTTTGCTCACCATTTAGGTCTGCTCAGATGACACCCTAATTTAAAATACTTGTCCCCACCCTCCTCCAAACCCTGCCACCAATAGACTCTATTCCCTGACTCAACTTTATTTAATGCGTAGTAATTCATTCTGTTATTTGTTTTGTTGTGTTAAGAATGAGGGCAGGAACTTCTGTGTTCGCCATGTGCTTCAGCACACAGTGGCAGCTCCATGAGTGTTTGCTGAATGAATGACTAGTTGAGTAAGTGTGGTACAGACATGGAGACTGCAGGAGGTTAGGAAAGGAGATTAGTGGGATGCAGTATTTTGGGAAAAGCTTCCTGGAGGAGGTGTGCCATAGGTTGCACTGCAAGTTTCTGGAGTCCCCACCCCCATAGCTAAGCTGGCCCCAAAGAGGAGCAGAGCTTTGGAGGCGTGGCTTCCTCTCAAGCACATATGTACCTGGGGGGCTGTCTTGTAGATTAGAGCCAGCTGTGGACTTTCATATTCAGTAGGATAAAGAGCAAAGTTGGAAGTCTCAGAGGTCCAACGTGTGTGATTGAATAGAGGAGTCAGGAAAGAGGTGAGTGGGGTCAATGCAGGAGCAGGATGGAGAAATGGAGGCTGGGGTTGATCCCAGTCAGGAGCAGAGCCCAGTATGGAGGAAGGGAGGAGCCCGGAGGGAAGAGCTGCCATCTCTGGGGCAAAATCTCTGAGTCACCCGCCCTGATGGGCTCACGGTAGTTCCTGGGGAAGGAACTGGGGGGTCTTCTGCCATTGGTTTTCCAGGAGCGAGTGAGGGGGCTGGGAGGTAAACCAGGGCCATTAGAAAGGCCAGGGAGGGGAAAACTGAATCTCTCATGCAGCCAGGCAGAGACTGTCCTGAATAGATACACCTGACCTGTATGGAGTTGGTTCTATGTGAGGTAATTACTGAAATCACGGTTCCAAAAGAGTCTTGATTCCAAATACTCTGATACATTGTCAAATATTGGTCCTTTGCTTCAGGTAAAAAAAAAAAAAAAAGTAATTCTTGTACTGCCACATAAGACCATGTATAGTCCGTGTTTAGCACGTGCCAAGTGATGAGTGGGTATGCACCCCGTCCCAGGTCAGCCCCCAGTACCACCTCACAATAAAGATGTTGATGTCCAGTTTTTGAGGGTGATGGACTGGTAGGGAGGGTGGCAGACCACGGGCCATTTTTCCAAGGTCTCCGATTTCCAGGGTATGCAGCTCATGGAGTCTCCCTTGGGAGGGGCATGCCTGGTCTCAGATGCAAAGGTCTGGTCATCCCTACATCTCCATCAAATGACACAGTATGGTCCTTTTAGGGTCTGTGCCCTCAGGGCCACCTCAGCACACTTACTCATAACCATGGTTCCTTTTGCTGCCTGGATACTCCTGAGGATATGACTACAGGAGACAAGTTGGCCAATACCTCATTTTATTAGTCTGTAAATGTAGGTTTAAAGTAATACACCTCAGATGTAGACAGCTTACTCCAACCTACCAAAAATATCATTATGGACATTTACAAGGTCTGAAGAATGATATAATGTTAATGAAATTCAGATGTGGTGGATTACCCTAGTGTTTAATTTAGCCCTGACTCAGTCCATAGAAATACGGGTATTCCCGCAGACGTCTTCTCATAGCTGCCCGGGCCCTGTGTGCCTCATAGGGCTGAGCTGATGAGGCTGTCGGTCACACAGCCTCGGAAACCATAAAACAGCCCGTTGCTGGCCTTGCCTCCTCTGCTTCCTCAGAGAGCTGCTGGCATGCCACCTCAACTTTCTGTTCACAAAGCCTGCCAGCCAACTTGTCACGGGGGCCCGCTTGATCATAGGTCCTCTCCTTGGTCTACAGAGGTTTGATGCTCCCAAACTTCTACTCCATCAAAGAGTGACCTCTGACACTTCATTCATAATCAACACACAGCTGGTAAAGACTCAGGCTGCTGCTTCTCCCAGGGGCAGATGCTTTCAGCAGCCATCGAATTCGGTCAGAAGGCAGCGGACCCCTCACAGGCAAGAGAGCAAGCAAAAGGCTGGCCCTGGGCCTTTCTTCCTACTGATTGTATAGCTTCAGATACATTATACAAACTCCTTCCGATACTCAGTGTCCTGAACTGTACAACTGGAGTAATAATAATAATACATCCTTACAAAGTAGTGATTAAATGAGAGAATCTATGTAACAGCACAGTACTTGGCACATAAAAGTTGTTCAGCAAGTGGCAGCTATTCTCACTGTATTAATAACACCTTAGAGTGAAATTGCCAGCAGCAGTCAATGACTCATGGAATACTTTGGAGCTTGAGGTCTTTGTAAAGTGAGAGACAAGGGACATGGGGTGTAAGACACTGGGAGGAAATCGCTAGACAAGGAAGGCACAAGTTCAGTGTCATGGTATCACTGTGATTTAGAGCTCATTTGTGGGATAAGCCTCAGTTAAGCCCCCTATAAGTTGGGAGTAATAATAAGGTTGCTATAATGATTAAATACAATGGTACTTATAAAATGGTTAACTTACCACCAGGCACATAAGCCCCCCAAAGTTTAGTGTTCTTGTCATTCTTGTTGTCATTGTTACAATCCATCTTTCCCATGCGAGTTCTTCTATCAGTTCTTTACTCAGGTCAAGGTCCTACACAGACAGGTCCACCCTGGGCTCCTCCCCACTGCTCCAGAATTGGGGCTGGGACAGCTGTCCCCCACCCCAAGAGTCTGTTCCTGTCACAGGCATTTACAGACAGCTAAAAAATCACTCCCACAGATGTCTGGGATCCTCTCCTGGAGGCCTCCACGTGGCTTCGTCCCATTTCAAGGCAATGCCATGTTGCACACAGACAGGGAACCATTCCTTTCCTTTCTCACCAGGGGCCTGGGGGTGTGCTGCCTGCCTCTCACCTCTCATTCCTGGGATGGTCACAAAAGCAGGAAAGCTGTGGTCTCTGAAATGAGTAAATTCAGCAACCAGCGAAAGGGAATGGGGCCCAGAACTTAGTGTTTGCCATTGGCCTGGCCAGAAAGTGCTGGACTGGGACAGAAAGAACTCTCAGAGACAAGAGCCCTCCAGCTTGCTTGGACTCAGGGAGAAGTAAATTGCAGGGCTGGCTCATTTATGATCAAAGCTACCAAAACTTATAAAATGCTCTGAGGCTGTTTCTGCCCATATGTTCCTAAGGAAACATATAAAACTGGAGGAACTTTTGGTCCCACCAAAATTGTTAATTAGAACCAGTTCTCACTGCCAAGGTGAGGTCTGTCTTAAAGCTAACTATTCCTTCGTTTTTATTGCGTCCTCACTGCATTGCACTGTCCTGGGCATTAACTGCATTGAGGACATTTAAGACTTGGACCTGCCCATGAGGGACCTACAAGCTGACTGGCACTTTTTACTTCTATCTTAATTCCAAGGAAGCCTTTGGCCTTTTGGGAAAAGAATCGCTGGGACGAATCTAATACCACAGGGTCTGATGGATCCTTCTCTGACCTGGTAGCTTTGAACATGAAAAGGAAATGAAAGCCTTTCATCATAAAATTTTCTTCCTCCCCTTCTACATGCTTCTTCTGTTTGCCCCTGTTCACCCTCCGTCACACACACACACACACGCACACACACGCACACGTAACTACACACACAAAGTAAAGACATGGCTGAGGCAGCTGCAAACATTCAGGATCCGAGCTAACCATTCTGACTCAAAGATCCATAGAATCCTAGTGCCAAACAAATCATGGGAAATCAGGCAGTCCTTTCTTAAATATATGATGTGGGGTGGGGTGGAGGGGGGAAGAAGGGAAGAAAACCAAATGACTGGTGGATGAAGTGCCTTATCCAAAACCAGAGTTAGCAGCAAGGCCCAACTCAGGTGTCATCAGTCATTTATCAAACACTAACTTTGTGCCAAGAGCTGTGCTAGGCACTGGTGACATTGGGTGGACAAAAACCAATGTTCCCTCCCTCGTGAGGTTTACAGACTAGTCAGGGAGACAGTGACCAGCCACCATGCGAAGTTAGGGGAAGTCTCCACTCTGATCAGTGCTGTGCGTGAAAGATCCACATGTTGTTCCAGAGGGTGTATTAGGCAGGCAGGGAAGGCTTCCTGGAGGGAGGCATGGTTCATTTGAGATCCGAAAGGTAGACAGGAGAAGCAGAGGTACTCCAAAAATAAAAGGAATTCCTCCTTTCTCATCCCAGAAAATGTTTCAGACAGGGGCGCACTGGAGCCACAACTCATATGGGCTCACACTTGCTCCATTATGAACTTCTCTTCCCAAATACACACTCAGTGAGGTCACGCTGGTAGCTCGAAGTTGGCTGTGGCAGGAGTACTTATGCCTCAGAAAGCAGTATATGCTACAAATCAGGCCCAGCCTCCCCCACCTTTTGAAAGTCTTTTACCAACACCACACAGGCTGTATACAAAATTTCACCTGCTGCCTAGCTGTGGGCAGCACAGACCCTGTCCTTTAAGCCAAATGCCTAGTTCACTGCTGAAACTCGATCAAGAACCTGTTCCCAGAAAGGCACTGTCAACAAAGGACCTAGGCCCTGGGGCTGTTTATTTCGGGCCATGGGCCATCTGGCTTCTCCTAGAATCCAGGACATCCCAGCAAGTGAGTAGCAAGCAACTAAGAAAGAGCCCTTTCTTGCCGTCTCCGTCACCCCTTGGCGTCTAATGATATTTATCAACCACCCACGCCTGCCCAGCACTGGAGGAGACACTCAGCCAGGCGGGTCTCCAGCCAGGCTTTGACCCTTCAGGAATTCAGGGCCTGGCTAAGGCCACCAGGCTGACATTGTGCTTCCTTAATATAACTCGGGCTGCTCTGGGCACAGTAACCAGGGCTGACAGCCCAGCCAAGGGCACGAGATTAGGAGGTGATGTCCCTGCTGTTTTCTGAAGTCGGTTTCTAGGCTCAGGAAACACCAGGTGAGTGGAGGTCAGAGCTCACAATATACACGATTTGATCCAGTTCAAAAACAATGGGTTCTATGGACCTTGCCCTCCCACTGAACCCTGGTTCTCTGAAGAGATTTGCCAAATAAAAAGTAAATTTTGAGCTCTTACAAAGACTGGCAGGAAGCAAGAATGGGTGGGCATCCTGGAGGTAGGGTTTTGCAATGGAAGCACCTTTGTTTCAGGGGCGTGTATGCACCTGTGTGTGTGTGGAGTATCTTCTGTGCACACAGCATGTGGGGGAGCAAACAGTGACAGTGGACAGTGGTGCAGGGTACCCACGAGGCAGTCTGGCAGGGCAGGGAGATGGAGAATCTTGAAGGAACAGACCAGCCATGGGGTCTGATTGGGAAAAGAAGCTGAGCTCTCCAAGTCAACGGAATTATTCCTTTCCCTCTGATCATCTCTCAGTTCCTGGTCAGGAGCCAGGGACTCTCACTGATCAAGACTAGCTGTCCTGGCTGGGGAAGGTACCCCTGTCCACCACTGCCTCCCCTCCCCTGGCCCCTGCAAGCTCAACCCCTTACTAGCTTCACCTTTATTCAGATTTGAAAGCTTATTGACACCAGTAATTCTCCACACCAGGATTCTCAGTGAACACGCAGGGAATGTTCACTGACTGTTCTGTGGGGGTCCCGTGAAGTTCCCCACCATTCTCTGCCATTAGCACCTCTCTGGGCACTGCAACCTGGCTAATAGTGACTCGTAGGGAGCCTTCCCTTAAAAGCAAACCCAAGAGTGGTCAGGGTGGCATTACCAGCTTCTGACACATAGGTTTGAATTCACTCTCAGATTATCAAGCTGCACACTCAGCTGGGAGTGAGATCATGGCTCAGGGAGAAAGACTCCCCAAAGGGGGTGTGTTCTGGAGCATAGGGGCCAGCAGGTGGGCTGCCAGGGTGCTGGGAGGTGGTGACACTGGAGTGGCTGCTGTTTGCAGTTGCTATGTATTTAGAGTGCAGAGGAGACAAAGGAGAGAGGACAGCTGGAGATCACAGGTGTGAGGAAAGAGGTTGGCATAGGGTGAGCCACCCCGGTAATTCAGACAAAAGTCAGGTAGAGGTTATAACAGACCCCCAACTGCCCTGCAGAGAAGCTACATCCCCTCCCTGTTCCTTCCTGAGACTGACTGGGGGCCCAAGGGTGTCTGTTGACCCTCTGGCCCTATGCAATAATTGGGGTGCCGGGGCCAGACACTGCCGTCTGTGAGGAAGTCTGCAGGCCAGCCCTGTCCAGTCATCGGTCGGGGGGCAGCTGTGGGTCTTCCCAATGTGGCTATGAGGGTTGTGTCCTGTATAGGGCATCTAGCCGAGGGGTTGAGTCAGGGCTCTGTTCATCAGACTACCCCCCTGGCACAGAACTGAATCTGCCTGAGAAAAGGGCACCTGCTGCTAATTCGCACAAGGCCTCTGTGTGGCCCAGCTGCAGCCTGACCCTGGGAAGCCCCTGAGGGCCCTGGGAGAGAGGCCCCAAGTGAGGGTGGAAAGCCCAGAGAATGGGGAAGGCATGCACCATGGGAGCCAGCAGAGAGGCAGCCTTTGGAGAAGGGCAAGGTGAAGTCCAATGCTGCCCACTTAACAAGGTTTCCTAGAGTCAGCCCAGGGTTATCCGAAACACCGCTGAAATAAATGCATGTGGTCTGGCAATGAAGGGATGTTTTCTTTATTAACATTGAAATAATTAACTTGTTTATGTTCTTACATTCATTGTCTAAATATTATTAAATAAGACATCTTATTGCTGATAAGTATCCAAACATCGCAGTGAACACGGGACTCCTGCCAGCGGCAGGGATGTGTTTCCAGTTAGACAGTGAGCAACCACTTCGCTGCCACAGTCACTTGACTGGGGTCTGGTTGCGACTCAGCCAGTGATAGCTCTTTATCAGTCTCAGGTGCACAGCACTTGGATAAAGCGCAAATTATGCTCTGTGGTCAGATCCCCGAGCACGTGGGGGACAAACACAGCGGCATTGTTTCCTTGAGTGGGCCTTGTTTTCCATATGTGGGCGGAATTCCAGACTGGAGAATTCTGCATCCAGACTTCATAGATTTCTTTTTTCGAATTGAGACAACACAACCAATCATAAAGGACAATACAAGCCTGGCCTCTTGGTGCTCCAGAAGGCTCTGGGTCACACCCTGACCTCTGCAGGGGTTGGACAGGATCCAACAGCAACCACTGTCTTCTGTTGTCAAGCTGGACCACAGCTCCACGAGACCAGCTTTCCATTGGCTTCAGGGGTGTGGACACAGAGCAGATGTGCCTGCCTGCTGACGTGCTGTAGGAGGGAACTGCTCTCGGGCTTATTGAAATCAGACACCCAGCACCGAGAGCTGCCCTGCAAACCGCTGGAGGCTCCAGGAAAGTGCCCGCCCACTGGACAATTACAAGAGCCACGACTCCACCTCCTCACTGCTGGGCCTAGCTTCGTGTTTACCCACTTGGCCAGGGAAAGGCCTTCCCTTCTCCATCACACACTCTGAGGGGCCAGGCCTGTGTCTAGATAACTAAAATAATATAAAAGTTTGAATACCATGGACAATTCTAGAAGGATGTGCCCTGAATGTTAACATTAGTTATCCCTGAGCAAATGGGATGGGAATAAAAAATAGGATGGCATATCTGGAATTATGCTTACTTGTTTGAGAAAGTTACACTCAATCCCCAAATCATATTCCTCTTGCCACAAACAAATCCAGGGGTTATGGAGAAATCTTTTTTATATGCAATGTCCTTCTAGAAAACTTTACCTTGAAATGCTAGCTAGTTAATAAACTATTTCAATTGCTCTAAGATTAAAAAGTTTCATCTCAGTTGCATGGACATTCTTTGAGATGTTCTGGGTTAATGGAATGTAATCTGGGTAAAACAGTGTTAGAGTGAATTCATTGGTTGGTGGGTTGGTGTTTGAAATTCACCCAGGCAAATATATATAGGGCCTCAGTTTCCTCCTCTGTGCAAGAAAACAACTGTTTTTTTCTTTAAGATTTTATTTATTTTTAGAGAGAGGGGAAGGGAGGGAGCAAGAGAGGGAGAGAAACATCAATGTGTGGTTGCCCCTTGTGCACCTCCAACTGGGGACCTGGCCTGCAACCCAGGCATGTGCCCTGACTAGGAATTGAACCAACAATGCTTTGGTTTGTAGGCTGGTGCTCAATCCACTGAGCCACACCAGCCAGGGCAACAACTGTTCTTGTAGAGCTATTATTATGAACTTGATAATCCATGTCAAGTATTTGCTGCAGTACCTGGCACCTACGAAATACTTGATTCTGTCCTTAAAATCTGCTTTTCCCCCAGTGTTCTCCATCTCAGTAAATCACACCTCCATCCAACTGGATGCTAAAACCTTGGAGTCGTCCTTAATTCTCCCCTTCCTCACTCCTCTCCAATGTGAGGGAATCCTGTTCGTCCTATTCCTTCCATATAGCCCACTTACCATGTCTTTTCACCATCCCTACATTGCCATCCAAGCCCAGACCATCACCTCCTCTCACCCAGATTATTACAAGAGCCATCCAACCTATCTTCCTGCTGCCACTCTAGCTCCCCATTGTGTAGGCTCAGACAGAGAGCTTCTTTAAAAACAGATCATGTCACCTCCCTGCTCGCCACCTTCTCATGGCTCCCTTCCTCCTTCGGAATAAAGTCCAAACCCTCTCCAGGACCATAAAGTTGTACAAGAGCTGGCTCCGGCTGCCTCTCAGATCTCATCGTCTGCCCTGCTCCCCAGCGATCATCTTCCCTGGCATGCTCCTGCCTCAGGACCTTTCTGCTGGCCGTCCTGTTACTGCGTGTCTCTCTCCCACACTTCATTCAAGTCTCATTGTAAACATCACTGCATAAGAAAGACCATCCCTCACCAAACTAGCATTTCCCCCGCCGCCCTTCCCCAACCCTCACCATGCTTTGTTTTTTCCAGCACTTCCCGCCAGCTGACTTCTGTTGCTTATTTGTTCTTTGTTTTCTGTGCACCTGCTCTAGAATTTGAGTTCCCTGAGAGCAGAAAACTTTCCCACTCTGTTCACTATTGTATCCCCACATGTGGAACAGTGCAGTTAGCACATAGTAGGTGCTCAATATACATTTGCTAAACAAGTGAGCCAACAGTATACTTTCATCCTGTGTTTCAGGTTAGTTGTCTGTGTCCTTCTCATATTACCCCACCCAGACCAGGCTCTTCCCCCTCTAACTCCTGTCCTTCCTGGCACTGGGCACCCACACAGACAGGCGCTTGTTACATGTTTGTTGAATTCAGTTGAACAATTGCCGAGCACTAGCCAATGATGTGACACTAAGTCACAATGATGTGACTTAAGCCCAGTTCACGTCATTTACAAGAGGCATGTGCCAAAGGGTTTGTTCGTTTTTCTGTGAGATGGGCCCCATGTTTCTTTAGCACTCTGGGCAGAAGGAGCAGCCCTCACGGAGCTTTGTGTGGTGGACCAGACTAGAAGGTATAGTCACAGCCGAGCAGAGCGCAGCGACCTCCCAGCAGGCCTGAGCAGTCAGAGCCACACTATGGGGATAGCAGCAGAAGTAAATGTGACCCAAGTGCTGATCAGACCTGAGACACTAACTGGGGTCATGGGGTCTGTCTTAGAAGGGGAAGCTGTACCGTATGCCCACCACAGCACCATGCAGTCACCCAGATTTTTGCTCCTGTCTCATTCTGCCACACTTCTACAGAACCTGACAGCTCCATTCCTTATCTTTGGAATCGCGTCCATTGATTTGCAGTGATGCACTGGGTGGGGGTCTTTCTGCAATGCCATCCTCAAGACCCGTGTCCCCAGGTCCCTGGTACAGGTGAGGCTGTGCTCCTTTGCAAGGTGTCCAGGTGCAAAATTCATTATTATAGGTTGGGATAGAACATGACACAATCTGCTAGGAATCATTTGACAAATTTATCTTAAAGACAAAGCTACTTGCAAAAATGGATGTAGCCCTGCCTTCAACTGTATCCTCAGGCTCAAACATTTAAATAGAAATAATTCACAAAATGTGTCACCGTCTGCTTGTATTTGCTCCTGATGGTAATAGAATGTTACTCAACTCCCCAGTTCACCATCAATTATTTTTAAACTGTTTTTTTTTCTTAAATAAAAACCCTTTGGGATCAGTTTGAAAAGAAAAAATAACTGTACATTTGAAAGATATATTATAGTAAAAATAAGGAAAAGAGTTTTAAATAAAGAAACTTAATAGGATCGGTACTTTTGCTTCTACCTTTTTAGTGGGTTGGTATCCTTAAGGGATCCTCATTATGGGAAGCTATGGAAGGAGACCCACCAAAATCAAAGCGAGTGCAGATTTGCAGAAAAACAAGCAGTCACTGCCCCAGGTCACCTAGGGCTTTGCGGCCAGCAGTCTGCTGAGAAGTTATCAAGAGTTGAGCAGTTCAGGGCAAAACACATTTTAAAAATAAAAGTACATGCCCAGTGGGAATAGTAAGAAAAGACTCATCCAAATTTTTTAAAAATGTGCATCCAAGACTGAAGCCATGTCAACAGGCCAAAGCAGGGCTTTCTAATCCAGAGCTGCGAGGAGGCCACTGGGGAAAGCTACTGAAGGGCAGCATAAAAAGTACCCTGGTCTTTCCCTCACACAGGCCTGGCTTGGAAGGATAGGCTTCCTTTTAACTCTCTCTAGAAAATCCCCAATCATAACTGTATGAGCTCCAGTATACTGGTTTCCAAAGCATCAGTCAGCTCAAGAAGCTATTTTCTTTGGATAGCTAGACTAATTATTATCAACATGAATTTCTTGGTATCTTAAGTCAAATTTATGTTACCAAATCTTTGGTGAACATATGTTTCCATGATCAAACAAATTTGACCTCAAATCAGTGAGTCCTTGCAGGGATTCCCAGTGCATATTAGAATATGGAAAGAAAGCTCTGATTAAAAAGAGCTGTTTCTAACCCAGCAATTCCCAAATGCATTTGGCCATGGAACCTTCCCTCTACCAAACCTTTTTTGACATCCCAGGAATGGGAAACACTGGTTGAGACATTCCTGTGGTTCAAGGCCAAGATCAAGGACCACTCCCCATTGAGATCACCCATTCACTTATTAAATGGACAGTTATGAGGTGCCTTCCACAGGTCAGGCTCTGCCTAGACTCCAAGACAGATACAAAGTAGAAAAGTGTATAGGCCCCTGCATTCTGGTACCTGTCAGTGCAAGGGGACAGGTAAGCATGTGAACAGATGTCAACAATTATACGTGATACACCTTCTCTGAACCCTGTTATGGCTGACCATCTGTATAACCCAAATTAGAACCCAAGTTACTCCCTAAGTATTTCCTGTGCATTTGTCTTATCTCCTTCCTGTATTGTTTATTACTTGAAGGCAGGGCTCATGCTTTATACTCCATGGGACTGAGCATGGAACTGGACACATCGTGGGTCATCCAGTGAATACTACTTGATTGATTAAAGGCTAAATTAGATGATCACTGAGTCCTTTTCAGTTTTGCAGAGTTTCTAAGTCTTTCTCAAGTACTAATACAATCCTATGCCTCAAAATTATGGTGAACCACAAAAATATTGACTAATTCATTCGTTCTAGTTTTCCAGGGGCCATCTTAATGCCATAGACATAACAAAATTAATGTGTGCTCTCCTCCAAATAGGCAAGCCACAGCAAACTAAAGCAATTAATTTTCTCTCTGCTTATAGACACAGCTGAAGTGTTAAAACTTCATGATTTGACCTTGTCATCGGAGAACAGCCAAGTTTCTGATTTTACATATGGGAACCCTGAGACTCAAGTAAATGTTTAGCTATTCATTGTAGAATTTAATACAGATTAGGGTTAGCCACAATTGGTAACACTTGGGGAGTTGTTAATTTCTTGCTGGCAATTTCACTATAAGCTCCCTTTATGAATTTCGGATTTAAACTTGGCATTTTCATCTAGATTTTATGCACATTTATTTGATTTTCATATGCTGAGTGGTTCCTAATTGTATGACCAGTAAACAGTACCTCAGATGCTTTATATCTCTGAGAATGGTGCAGAACTATGGAAACTTAATTTCATAAGTGAACAGGAAGTAAGTTTAATGGGGTAAATTACACTGGGCTCTCTTATGATATGGCAAGCTTTCTCAACCTCAACTCGATTAACATTTTGGCCCAGATGACTCTTCATTGTGGTAGGTGGTCCTATGCACTATACAATGTTCAGCAGTAGCTTCAGCATCTACCTGTGAGATGCCATAAAAACCCCCACCTCGCTATGGCACCAAAAATGTCTGTAGATGTTGCCAAATGCCCCCTAGGGTGGCATTGGGGGTCAAAAGCACTCCCAGTTGAGAAGCACTGTTGATAAAAGAACCCCTGGTGATTTTAGACTAATGATGAGTGATGTGTGGCATTTTGTGGATTTTCTGTTAGTAGGTACTTATTATGTTTTAGGACTAGTTGTTCTTTTTCCTAGCCTGTGTGACCTGCAACAAGTTACCTAACATCTCGGCATCTCAGTTCCCTTGTCTGTCTGAGTGCAGGTGAGCAACATACTGAAAAGGCCTGCGTATAATGCCTGGCAAATGCCAGGCACATATTAAATGTTAATATATATAAATATTATACTATAGATATTATAAATTACATGTGTTAATACAGTGGTTCCCCTGCTCCTACCACCCCTCCTACTCTTCTTTCCCCCAAAATGGGCATGAATACTGCGAAACAATAGGCACTACAAAAAGCCTGGTGGTTTGTTTCCAGTTTTTTCCTTCCATATAACAGATAATCAGAAGCTGACATTATATCCAAACCTTATGTGAGCTTTGGAGTGTGCCACCACCTAGTCAACAACAGATAAAGGAGAATCTGAGTCCTCAACCCTTTGCCTTCATGGCCAAGAGCTGCCAAACACAGGGAGTATGTTCACAGGCACCCAGGCCGTTCAGCAGTTTCTTTTCTCTGTTCAATGCGATAAAACTGTAACTTGAGAAAACAGAGGCCGTTCACGGGCTGAGCATGTCCCCCACCCACACTGACCCAAAGCCACAGAGTAAACCTGGTGGCTCAGTCAGCAACACTGGCTGAGCCCCTGCAGGACGAAGCAGCTTAGACTAGGCACCATGGGGCGAACACTAACATGGGCACGTATCTGGTGTCGCCTGAAACCTGAAGGGTTTACAGAAAGAACATATGGAAAGGTTTATGGACTTTACTTTCATTATAAAGACATTACAACAACATTATGAAGCACTTGGAAAATGAAGGAGAGGAGGAGAGCTCCCAAAGGTCTAACACTCAGTACAACTGTTTTCATTTTGGGCATTTACTTCCAGGCCTGGTTCCTATTCACGTGTGACTTCCCAGGCTACAGTGATTTCATACGTAGTCTTCTCTAACCTGTTTCCCCCTTTCCACACTAGGTCACAAGCATTTCTCCTTGTTCTTATTGTCTTCACAGTTTTCATATTTAATGACTACAGAGAAGTTTGTGAAAAAGAATTTCCGCAAAGTAACTAACTAGCTATCTTGTTATTGAAAAATACTTGACTTCTGATTTTGCAATTATGAATCACTTAGCAAAAAACAAAAACAAAACAACTCATGAGTATGCCTTTTTTCTCTTTTAGGATTATTTTGTTATGATAAAGTCATCTCAAAAGTGGAATTAATAGGTAAAATCTATGGACATTTCAATAGTTTAAAATATTTTGAAATACATTATTCTGATTATAAAAGCTATTCCTGGCTCATTACAATAATTTAGAAAATATAGAAAAGTATAAACAAATCACCCATAATCCTCTAACTCAACTACTGCTAGCATTTGCTGTATTTCCTTCCAGCCTTTCCCTTCTGTGTCTGTCTTTAACATATGCATCTATTTAAAATTAGTTTTGTTATAATATGATCAAGACTAGGCTTTCCAAATAAGCAGTTATATATGGTAGTAGCTTCAATGAAGACATGGGTAATATGAGTCGGCTTACTAATGGGGTCTTGTTAGAGTGTCAAGGATGATTTGGGGGCGGCCATGATTGCTTCAATGCACCCACAGCCTCCTCCATATCAGCCACCTGTTAGTGGCCATCTGCCTACCCTTCCTGCCAATAGGACTCTTCTCTACATTCCTATCAGAGCAACCCTGGCTGGCCTCACACAGGGGCTGTATTCTAAAGTCAGTGTATAAGAGATCTGGGAAGTGTAGCCAAATTCACCCTCAAACCTCTTTAGGAAGGCCCCACATTGGAGAATAACATTACACCTCTCACCAAGTCCAACCAGCTCGTTTTCCTCCAGTATGGGGACAGACAGCTCTTTCTTCAGCACCAGATGAGGTAGTTGGCTTGCAAAGGCTCCATATTGTTTAAAACATACAAATCTGTAACTCTAAATTCACACACAGGCTCGCAGAATGAGAAATTGATGGGAACTGACACCAAGGGGAGCGTGGTGTATACTGGTCTCTGCCTCACGTGCTCACTTTGTGGGACAATGTGGAGAATCACCCTCACTATTTGCACTGTTCTCCATTTTCTCTCTTTCCTTCCTTTCCCCCTCCCTTTCTCCCTCCCCCCACTCCCTCCATTTCTTTGTCTGAATTGCTTATAATTGAATAGACAGAAGTTTAATACTTTTATGAGAGGCCGTTGTAGTTATTCATCCTGAGTTGAACACGGCTCATGCCAGAATTCCACCTCAGTAGGTAGCCTGTTCCTTTTGCTGGAAATCCTCAGCAGCCTCCTGTTGACGGAAGACCTGTGTCTCTCCCAGTTCTGCCCAGTCATCCCAGTTCTGTTTCCTGCAATGACACAGAGCCGCTTTTGTCCCTCTCACTGTGAAAGCTGTCCTGCATTTGTAACATCCCCGAATCACTCCTTTCATTATGGGGTGGTTTCCAGGTGCCCTGCCTTCCTGGTTTGCCTCCAGTGCTTGTGGCACTGGAAAAAAAGGGTTGTGGGTCTCTGGCAGAGCCCGCGGTCCCCTCAGCCCATTTACCAACTGAGTGAGCAGCAGAAACACGGCAAGGGCAGTGGCATGAGCAGAGTGGCATAGCACATCCTGAGACACCCTCTGCAGCTCCTGCAGCCTGCACCCCAGATTTATGCCTGGCACCTGGTGAAGCAGTGATGCAAGCCCAGTGTGAAATCCAAGTATATCGTCATTTATCTGTGTTTGGATTTGGTTTGGGGTTTTATTCATGACAGGGGATTTGATTAAACAAAGTTTACATTATAACAAACTCCAGCTGGATGGAAGCATCAGTGGGAAGCCCCAATTCCCCTGGTGTTGTCTTTTGGTCCTTTTCACTTACCATTTCTTTCCAAGGCATTTTCTCCGAATCTGATAATGGTGAGGTCACTCAACCTCATTTATTTTAAGCCCTATTATGGCACGCCCAGCATGGCGGCTCTGTGATGAAGGGTTTTGTGTTGAACATGTGTACCCTGGGATATGGCCTTGTTCTAACCTATGGAATGAAATCACTGAGTCACTCTGCCAAGGCAATGTTATCACTGGGTTTGGGCTCAAATGGAATTTTTCCAGAAAAAAATTGTATTCTAATGGACTGTTAATTGAAGTATCAGCAGAATTACCAGTAAGGTTACCAGAAGCCAGTTCAGTGAAGTCTGGGTTTTCTGAGGGAGCTGCTAGTGGCTGTTTACCTATTGCTTGGGCTCTTCCTCTAGGGAAATCTGGGAATCACATCTCAGCAGCACAGGTGAACAAGGGGTCTGTGACCTGGGCAAGGATTTCTTCCATGTCACTGAAGCTGAGTCCAAGGCCATCTTCAAAGTCTGCTCCCAGTCTCTGTCTTTTTCCTCCATCTCCTTCTCTCTGGTTCCTCTCTCAGGCTGCTGCCCCTACCCCACTTCCTTGCTATTACTCCTTTACCCTTTGGATCTCCCTCTTGACCCTCCTTTTTTGGCCTGCTCCCCTCTGTCGTTTTCTTGCCCTCTCTCGCCTCTCATTTACTGTTCTTGTTCTTTCTCCCACCTCCCCTCCTCTATCAGTTGCCTTGGACTCTAGGTCCATCTTTCATTCCTCATCTTTCATTCCACATCTTCACTTTCCCTCAGTGATGACATCAGGTTTCCTAAGGGTAGGGCGAACCCCAGCTCACTTAACTTGTCCCATTGCCGGCGGGTGTTGGGCTGGTCTGATTGCATCTGTTTAGGATACATCCATTCATGCCACAAACATGCATCAAGCTCCAAGTTGATAGGAAAGGAAGTAGGTGTTTCTTCCTCTCTCCCTGACCTGGGCTCAGCCCCAGTCTGGCCTCTAATTGGAAGCAGCAGATCCAGCCCCAGAGCCAGGGCCAAACTCAGTGCCAGTATTACTCAGCTCCCTCATGGTGCCCAGTGGGGACAGGGCCAAGCCACATAATTCATGGCCAGTATGTGCCCTTCTGATGTGTCTGCCAAAACGTGACTGTTGTCCCATAGGTGACAGCCAGTGCTCTCTGGTGAAGAGCCTTCTTCTGATTGCCCCTTTCTCTACACACTATTCCTAAGAAGTTAAAAGAAGGCAGTGACCCTGTCTCTTTTAAAGAGTTTCTGGTGGCAGTAGGCTGACAGGCTGAAGAGACTGCCAGATTTTCACCCCAGATCTTACAGTGAAAACCATGCATCTGCTGCACACATAGCAGCATGATTCCTAATATTAAGTCATTTACTTAAGTTAACATGGCAAATCAGAACTAGCAGCTTCTCTTCTGCCTAGGTGTCCTGTTTGTTTTCATAGCCTGAGGTTCATTCTTCTAGAAAAAGAGCATTTTACCCACTAATGATGAACACAATTACGTCTGCCTGAAAAATACATTAATGAGAACGTAACTCAGCCTCCTCTTCTTTGCCTTTGACTCACTTCTGTTCTGTGCTCACTGCTGAGAGCATGAAGCTGGGACAATGGAACCCTGACTGAGTAATTCACAGAGTCCTGGGAAATAGATTCACCAAGGGAGCTCACTTCTGAATGCTGGTCCAGCAAGGACCCTTGACATTTGATCTCTTTGCATGTCTGCTCAGTGTTTATTACTTTCCTCCCATCCCTCAAACCAAAGGCACTGCTGGGTAATTTCTTGTTTTAGAAAGTGACAAACAGAGCAGGCAGAGAAAACACTGTATATTTTGGACTAAAAATGAAATCATTAGGGTAAGTTTCTATTCTTGGCGACTGGAATTTTACTCTGGTTCTGATTAAGCTCAACAAAGATATTATATTCGATGTTTTCCTGTAAATGTATGAGATGGTGTTCTAGTGCATGCCCATGAATGGAAATACTAACAGACCCCACTTGGCTCCATCAGCCTCAGGCTTGGTCTTCATACCCAAGAAGCCAACTGACAGAGAATCCCACCCTACCCCAGAGTGAGCAGATCCTGTCTTGCCTGTGGCCCCCTTCCCTGCCCCCCACCCAGTCAAACAACTAAGAGTAAATCTTATCCAGAAAATGTATGTGAGTAAATGAAATAGCAACATTCCAATGTTTATAGATTGCCCAGTAAGAAACAACTGCATGTTTTAAGCATCTATCTTCTGTGCCTACACTTTTGTCAGGATAGTGAGTCTTTCGAGAATCTGTTCCTTCCTGGTTAGAGTGCCTGTGAGAAGAGAATATGGTCTGTGGTCTCCCTCAAGGTAATAAATAAGGAAGCTCTTGTGGCAAACAAGCGGAGAAGTCAAGGTATGTTAGTTATAATTAGAAAATCAGTACTAGATTCTAAAAAGAAATTAGTAAATTCAAGAACAGAAAATACTGTATGCAGAATCCTACCCGTACATTATCCATATCACAGAAGCAGGAATGGACCTCAACACAAAACCCAGAGGACATAGCCACTGCTTCTTTGCACGGTCAGGTTTTGAGCACCCCAGAGGGGGCGAAGATGAGTGGACTGTGGAGCGAGAGACCTGGGCTCTTTTCCATCCTCCCATCCCCTAAGCAGGGTGACCTTTCACTTCCACACTGCAAGCTGAGCTGAAATTTTCTCACCTGCCCTGGCTGGTGTAGCTCAGTGGATTGAGCACGGGCCATGAACCAAAGCATCGCAGGTTCGATTCCCAGTCAGGGCACATGCCTGGGTTGTAGGCCACGGCCCCCAGCAACCGCACATTGATGTTTCTCTCTCTCTCTTTCTCCCTCCCTTCCCTCTCTAAAAATAAATAAATAAAATCTTAAAAAAAATTTTTTTCTCACCTGTAAAATAGGGATAATACTGACCTCAGAAGATTTTTAGTAAGTATTTTAAAAGAGAATGCATAGACAGCCTTCAGTCTAGTGCCTGGCACATAAACACAATAAATGTTATTATTAGTGGTAGTAATTGTATTCCCTTCTAACCCACAGTTTATACTAGGGAAGTACTTAACATATTTTAATACATCATATTACATTCCATTTAACTTTACACCTAAAATGTAGGTAATGCTACTCTAATTACTACCTTTCAGACAGCCCAATGGAGCAGGCTAAGGGGACTCTTTGGGGGATTTCTATCCCACCCCTGTCCTCTCTCCCCCCAAGTTCAAGCTCTAAATTCCAGTGTTGATACACTCCCCTTCATGGCCCTAGAAGGAAGAAGCTCCCCACTCAGTCCAAACAAGTGGCTGAGAAAGAAGCATGCCTCCTGGGACAACTATGTGGTGAGCCCCTTCCCCACTGGGACAGAAGGGCCAGGAGAGAGCCTGGCCTGGAACTCCCAGGGAATTCCCCTCTTACAAGCCAGAGCCAATCACTACCACGGATCAGTGTAGTCAGGAGAGTACCTCCTCCTGGAGGCTGGGGGGTGCACTCAAGGAGAACTTCCCCTCCCTGCAGTCCTCGGCACAAAGTCCACTTGTCTTCAGGATTGAAGACATAGAAAAACTCCAAAATGGCAAAAACTGTGCACATGTCCTTAACACACTGCATCAGGCAAGTGGAAGAATTTGCTGTGTTTTGGAGGACCAAGGTACCTAATTAATTCCTTATTTACCTTCTGGAGTGTGTGTGTGTGTCTGTGTGTGTGTGTGATGTCCTTGTGACAGTCATAGGTATTTCTCTTTGGAGATAATTTTATCAAGGTCTAAACTGAATAATTTTGATGTCTACATTATTGCAAATACAAAATTAACCAAAAAGATCAGGAGAAAGAAAATAAAGAACAGCTTCCAGAGTGAGTGCTGGAAAATATAATACACAGGAAAGCAATAGCACTGCTTTCCTGTATAGAGAGGTGAACAGACCCAGCTCAGCTGGGAGTTACATGCACCTAAACAATTCATCTACCTACTCTGGAAGGGACTAAATGACCCCCAGGCTTGGCTCTCTCATGGCTCCGCCGATTCTATTGACAGCCTATGAGGAGGCCTTGGGGAACAGTGGTCAAACTTCTCTGACTCCAAAAAGCTCTTTAATACTTTGGTGGTGGTGGTGGTGGTGGTGGTGATGTGGTATTGAAGGTGGGAGTGGTAACGGTGATGTAAAATGGTACAAGTAGTGCTGCTGCTGGTGGTGACAGGTGGTAATAGGATGGTGATGGGGAGGAAGTGTTGGAGATGATGGTGGCGGTGATGGTGATGGTGGAGGCAGTGATGGGGGTGGAGGTGACAATCATGGTGATGGAGGAGGTGGCTGTTGGAGATAACACTGCCATGCTCTGTGGATCTGAATAAGATTTGAACTATATAAATGCCGCATCAGACTTGAGAAGTGGGCAGAGAAAGGTGAGGCACTTACGTAGTAGCACTTACTGAGCACAATGCACAGAGCACTTGGTGGGACCGGACTTGCCCATAACTACAGCATGTGCCTGTCAAGGTGATTCCTCTCTTGGGGACAATGCCAGCCAGATATGCTTAGGAAAATACATGTATATGCTGTTCTACTGGTTGTGGGTTTGGGGGCAGAGGGGGGGTTGGGTTTTTTTTTTAATTTTTATTTATTTTTGTTTTTATCCTAAGGAAAAGTTTGATTCTATATTCCATATTGTAGGAATATGGAATTCCTACATTATGGAATTCCCATAATGTATATGGGAATATACATTATTCCCAAGAGCTAGGAGACTTAGTTCCTAGCAGCACACCTGTCCGCCCTCCTATGGGGACCTCACCCAGGTATCCAGGAATATAAAATAGGGCCACTTGTTATTTCCCAGAATAATATAAAATAATGATTTACTTTGAATAAACTGGTGCAGCTGCATGAAAAGTTTTTAATTTTGTTCAGTAAACATGGAAATTCCTGTTACTGAATATGGAATTCCTACAAATTCCTAAATTGTAGGAATTTTTGTTTTTATCCTAAGGAAAAGTTTGATTCTACAATTCCATATTGTAGGAATATGGAAACTAGATCTGTGGAATAAAATGAAAAGTAGAAACAGTTAAAGAGAAAGCTGGGGCCACAAGTCCTGGACACAGCTGGAGGACAGACGACAGACATACAAGAGAGCCCGTCTTACACTACGCCCCAGGCTGGTTGAGGCCAAGCTTGCAAAGAGCCGAGGGTCCACACACAATCACACAGGGTGGATCTGGGCCTGGGTTGAGACAGAAGGTGAGAGATGCAGATGGCCCCATGGCCGTGGCCCAGAGGGAGCTGGAGTGGGCAGCCACGCCCCCTTTCTGGGGACAAAGGGTGACACTCTAGGCCAGACTTGGTGGAGAGAGCCCCTGGAAGGCCTTAGGGGAGCAGCCCCCTTTGCAGACAGAGGCCTGGTGCCAGCCACTCGGCTGATTCATGAAGGAAGGAGTGAAATTCTACCAAATGGTTCTCATTATCATCACACAGCCTCCACCCTCAGCTGTGTGTGTGTGCTCTGCTTTCTTTCTTTCTTTTTTCATCTTTTCATGGGTTGTAACTAAACAATGAGGTGATTGCCATCCCAGTGGATTGCACAACATAACCAGCAGAGCTTCCTCCAAAGAAATTCTGGACAAGAAAAATAAGCAAGCTGGAAACGAGGAGGCGTTGGTTTTGCACAGCACCTGTGTATGCTTTTCAGCGCTTGTGAAGGCGGAAGAAAGGTGGGCTGAGAGCTAGGAGACTTAGTTCCTAGCAGCACACCTGTCCGCCCTCCTATGGGGACCTCACCCAGGTATCCAGGAATATAAAATAGGGCCACTTGTTATTTCCCAGAATAATATAAAATAATGATTTACTTTGAATAAACTGGTGCAGCTGCATGAAAAGTTTTTAATTTTGTTCAGTAAACATTTATTAAGCGCCAAGTCCAGAACAGTGCCTCGGATTTAAAAACAAAACAAAACAAAACTAAGACCTTAAGAAGTTAACCATCCAACAGGTGTCTAAATGTGTCCCAAATCCCTGGATCATCGAGCATAAATTTAACCATGAGGACACCTTCCTGTTGTATCCCCCTTAGAAGGCAGCAATTACCCCACACCAAGATGGTGTTAACTCTCTGGGTCCTGATAAGTGTTTGTGGTACCTAAAGGACACTGTGCTCCCCAAACTAGAGTTAGAGCAAGAGTAGCTTCCTCTGTCTGACTGCGACATGGCTGAAGAAAATGGATCATTTCAAAAACAAGCGTTTCAGTTCCTAACTCAGCATCTTGGTAGGCAAATGATTGCAGATAATCGTCCCGCAGCTGCAGACTGAGCCTTCTACATTTGCACAGTTGGGGCCACTGAGCACGTGCACAGCCAGCCTTTGCAACCACAGTTGGGACGCAAAGCAGGATTTCTTCCTGCCAGAGACAGCCAGACGGGGACATGGGATGAACACAAGGCTTCTCTTTCTGTCTGTACCCAGCCTGCCACTAACTTGTTGCCAGAGTATAGCTGAATGTCTTTAATGATATTAAGAATAGCTAATATTTATGTAGCACCAACAAGGTGCCAGGCACTGGGCTGAATGCACATTCTGTTTAATCTTAATGACCCCGCGGGGAAGGTATAATTATTCTGCTTCTGGAGTGGAGACATTGAGGCACAGAAAATTTAGGACACTCACTAAAGGTCACCCAGCTAAAAACTGACAAAAGAAGCCAGTGGACTGCAGAGCCATCAGTGGCCCTTGCCGTGCAGCTCTAAGTCTATAATTATGTAAAATAACAACTGAGATTCTGAAGTTACTTTCTATTTCTCTGAGTCTTAAAAACCCAAACTTACCCCTTTAGAAGCAGCAGGATGAGTGGCCAATCAGTGTGTGTATGACTGAGTGGGGAAAACTGTCTGCCCTCACGCGTGAATGTCTGATTACCCACAGTGTTAGGAGTCTCATGGAGACAGATGCACTCTGTGGGCCTCTTGTTAGCAAGGGAGTGAACGTCCCCAGTGCAGTTTTCCTTCTGTTCATGTTACAGTCAAGTGAAACCTAAAAGGAGAAACACTAGAAGGCTGGGAATATTCTGAAGTATAAATCTATGAGACTCAAGTGACTTTAGAAGGTACAGCAGGTCTTCATCTCTCCTGGCCTTTCCTCCTGAGATTATCAAAGAGCTAGAGGAAACTCCTTGGAAAAAGCTTAAAGATGCCTGCCCAAGAGCCCTCCATAACAGTTAACCTCTCCGATGACGTTCCTACATTCCCCATCAGGCGTGTGTGTCACTGTGTGGTAGGAGCCCGTTTGGGACTGGAATCGTTTTAAAGCCATACACAGGAAGTAGCTGAACCAGCACAAAGCACCCTGACAAACACAGAGAAGTGAAGTCTTATTTGCAGCTCTTATGTTAGCCTTGGGTTACCTAGGCTTTGCCTGTGCTGCGTGCTTGGGCAAAGCTGGGCTGAATTCTCTCTTTCATGCCTTGAGTCAAATTTTCTGGGTGTGAAGTCAGCAGACAAGACAGGAAATAGCACAGAAGAACAAGGGAGCTGGAGACACGGTGGCAGCTGTCACTCCAGCATGGTGTGGTGTCAGAAGGCATCTGACATGTCCTTGGGACTCAGTTTCCCCCAGAGGGTTTGGATGCAGGCTGGTTGAGGTGCACCCATTTTTGCAGTGACACTGAGGTCCAACTGCTTAAGCATAAATGGCCTCACCTCACGGACACTTTAACCAGTAAGGGTGGCATTTTACTGGGATCCTTACACTTGAGTCCCATAGCTTGTCCCTCATCCTTCTTGAACTGAAGGATGGACTGACTATTTGCCTTCATAAAAGCTCCAGAACTCTGTGTCTGTTAAGCCAGGATTTTTCCTGGTCTTTTTCAAGGCTATGAATCTTGAGCTTGTCTGGCTTTCCTAAATGACATCCAAATTGCATTATAGACTTATATGTTGTAACATTGCTTGACCCATTGCTTGGAAAACATACCACACACCGAGAGGAAAAGGTTAGCTCAAGAAGAGCTGAGGATATTTAATCCTATAAAACAAATCGAATAAAGAGCTTGGATCCGAGTTTGCGTTCACTGGCAACGCTTTGTTTTCATTCATGTACATGTGCCCTCCCAGGTGGAAACCTCAATAGGTGCTAGTATTATTGGTTGTAAACCTGACTCCAGCCAACTCTAGAGTCCACTTTTTCCCCCAAACCTTCTGTCTGCTCTTAGTCCCAAATATGGGAACGACAGGCAGGGAGAAGCCAAAAGCAGAACTGAAATGGATCTTTTCCTTGTGGTTTTAGGATCAGCCAGTTGGAACCAAGGAGATGTTTTCTTAGGGTTGCAGAAAAGTTTGAAAAACTATTGGATTGTTTTTGACACTCAAATGTAGGTTTTAGACATATTACTAAAATTTACTAAGCTGATGGGCTGTACTATGACTGTTATTTAGCAGTACGTTCTTGCAGAAATCTCCTGCTCTCAGCTCCATAATGGAAGGTTGCTCTGTGTTTGATGTCTTACCTCCACACACGCTGATGGTATACCTACCCACACTATGACAACCTCTCTGTGGTACTGGCATTGCACAGCTCACGAATCCAGTCAGGTAAGCACATGCAGACTGGGGCCCATTACACAGCAGAATGTCATGCACCATCCCAGGAAATGCTCTTTGATTCTGAGGCTCAAGGTCAACCAGCCACAATGGCTTCTTCCTTGAGCTGCCTGACTCTCCGGGGAGATGCTAGGGAGGATTTTATAATTTATCCCAGAATCTCCAAGGGAGCCATAGGACCATTTCTTTTTTAGGGAAATGTGACAAGGCCCTCTGGAATTGTCAGTATTGAAACTCCCAGTGAGAAAGAATAGTGGTTTTACTGAACCTGAATGTCTTCCTAATTCCTTGGTGCCAGATGCACTATTTTCCTATCGGATGTGCCAAAACCACTAAATAGTTAAAACACATCAAATCATCTCAAAATGGCCAAAATTGAATTTTTTTCCCAAAAAAAGAGTTACTACTCAGCAAACCTCACAATCGTAATCTATAATAGAAAACTTCTGATTAGACTAAAAATTAGGAAAACAGACTTGCAACTCCAGATTCTAAATGTTCTCTTTCCATAAGGCTTAGAGTAAGATCTAACAGAGAAAGGAAAGAATGGAAGGGAATGGTTACGGCAATGAAAATTACAGCAACAGCACCAATAATTATTATTATGCCCCCAACAACAGGCTCTGAAGCTCAACAATTTTTAGTAAGTTTTTCCAACTCCCAGGCCTCTAGCAGGTAGAAGGAGTAAGGAGAGTGCAGTTCATGTCAGCTATTCTAGCATCTCTGATGTGCTGTAAGCCAGGGGTCCCCAACCTCCAGCCACAGATCAGTAGCAGACCAGTACTGGTCAGGGCCTGTTAGAAACCAGGCCACACAGCAGGAGGTGAGCCTGAATACAAAGCCTTAAATCATCCTGAAACCATCCCCCGCACCTTGGTCCATGAAAAAAATCCACCTTGGTCCATGAAAAAAATTGTCTTCTGCAAAACTGGTCCCTGGTGCCAAAAAGATCGGGGACCAGTAGTGTAAGCTGCTCTTGGGACTGGCCTATGCTTCCAAGCACATGCAAAGAGCCATCCAACAGATCTTTTTGGTTAATCACCCCCAAATCTTTGGTATTAAAAATGTCAGCCAATAACCGTCAGGCTTAAAAATAAGCTATCCATAGTTCCAACATCAAACAACATTTTAAGTGACATACAAGGAGTAAAAAGAAAATCTTCCAATTCACAAATATCAATTACATCTAGATAGTTGGGGGATAAGGTGGGCAGGAGAGATAGGGATAGCATCCCCCAGAGAGCCTGCAAGCTATATTCTCACACCTCATTGCCTATAATGCTACCACGCCTGCACTTTACATTTACTGAGCTATGCTAATTTCTCAATAATTTCTTAATTACTAGCTCATCAAAGCCAATGTCAAACATCCTGTTCATCCTGTACAGCAGTGATTCTCAACCCTAGCTTGTCCTTGGGATCCTGACAAAATGCTGAGAGCCAGGCAGCCCTCCAGACCAGTTAAATCAGAATCTCTGTAGGTGGAACAGGTGTAAGGAGCTCATAAAACTCCCCACATGATTCCAGTGCATGGCCAGGGCTGAGGGCCACCCCTACAGTGGATTTGGGGGCAGAGGAGGGCAGCAGAAAGTGGGAGCAAGGAGGTAGGTAGAATCTTCCACGGAGTTCAAACCTGGAGGAGTTTGGAGGGTGCTGATTGAAGTTAGGAGGCTGTAACAGCTGCCGCTGATGCCCTTGTCTCCTGATAAACTACCAGCAGAGGCTCAGTTGCCTTAAACTCTATATTGATTGGATTTTGAATAATTTGCCATTAATCTAAGCTTCTTGGCCAAAATTGACCAAAGTATCACAGGGGCCTTAAGAAAGTGAAGGGGATGCTGAGGCAAACATCACGCCAGTGATGAAGGCCACACCAACAGGCTTAACCTCGGTGGGTGGGGGTGGGGGTCTTCAAAAGAACCCCCAGCTCGAGCTGACTCAAGGCTGGTTGATCAGGGGTTCTGGGGTCGTGGGTTCTGGGAGCATGGTGAAGACACAATGTTGACTGTAATGTAGAAGGCTATGGACTGGCAGGCAGCCCACTGCAGCAGACTGATGCTGGGCTGGCACCCTCCCTCGGCCCTGGATCCCTCACCCCGTGGGGAGGCTGCACTTGGAGGGGGGCCAGAGTGGGAGCTTCTAAAGCAGTGGTTCCAAGCTCAGGTGTGCATCAGAATCATCTGCAGGGATTAGAACACAGATTGCTAGGCCCATGGGAGAGCCTAAGGATTTTTCATTTCTAACAAGTTCCAAGATATTGCTAATACCCCTATGTACCACACTCAGAGAAGAATCACTGCTTTAAAGCACAAAACCCAGGACAGGACAGGACAGGACAGGATTGTCTGGGTCTAGAAGAGGCACTCTGGATGTCAATAATATTCCTTCGTGCCCTTAGAAGGAATAGAACATGATCCCAAGATGAGCTGGGATTTATTTTCATGCAAGTATACAAGTGTGAGAGCCTCTGATTAAGTGATTACCTCATGAGAACAGACAGGGTTTTAAAAATAGATATGCATTTGGGTTGTTTGTTCCTAATATTTTTGCATTAGAAACTGGTAATATTTAAATCAGATTTAATTTTAGAGCTCCAAACCTTTACTAGCAAGAGACTGAAAATGATGACAGTAATATCTGTGAAAGTCACTTAATGTGTCAGTAAATTGCTCTCTCTAGTAGCAAACCACCTCTGTCTACACTGAACAAGAGAAGGCCGTGGGCATGGGAGATACCAGACAGGGTCTCAAATATAGCAATCAGGCATCTCGATATGGTTGGCAGGGGACCCTGGCATGCACCAAAGCAGTGTGGCCCAGAGGTTGCAGACATAGGGGCAGGAAACCTTTTGTGGTGGGTCTATAGCTGGTCACCAAGAAGGCAGGTCTGCCTGGAGGTTGTAGTGGTTTTTTATTGAGATCAAACTTCCCACTTCTTCTAATCATCTAGATTGGAGGCCATCCTGGCTTATAGCAGAATGTCCAGAATATTTCTAGGGAGAGTCACTCTTACTTCCCTGGTTGTTCCCTAGATTAAAAGTGGAGGCTTTTTTGTGTCACAGAGGAAGTTACAGTCAGTGGGCAGGCCACGGCAGTGAGCTGCACAAGCTCACAGGCACCTGCTGCTGTATAAGGCCCCTCACATACTCCTCTCACCTCCCCCAAACCTCTAACTCATGTTGGACTTCTTGGCAGTTCTTGAATTCTGGGGCTCTCTGATGCCTTTCCTCCCCTTCTTCCCTGATGAACTCCTATTCATCCTTAAGAACCCTGCTCAGATGTTGCTTCCTTATGAACATGTCTCTGGCTAGTCTGGCCAGAAAAAACTAAGTCCTCCTTCCATATTGTGTCTGCTACACATCATACTTATCACATTGTGCTGCAAGTGCTTGCCTTTCCTCGCCTCTGGATTGTTTGCTCTTGGAAGTTAAGCGCTATGTCTTATTCTTCATGTCCCTAGCTCCTACCACAGTAGTTGGCACAGTTTAGTGTTTAATTAAGGATATAAATGAATTCCAGTGTTTGCACATGGGAAAACACTCTTCAGTGCCCAGTAGGAATTTGGGCTGGAAAACATTAACACCCAAAGAGTCACAGATAATCAGAACTGGAGGGGACCTTAGCTATCACCTGTGGCAGTTCCTCATTCTATGAAGGAGGAAGCTCAGAGATGCTTAAAGATACAGAGTGACCTACCCAAGGAGGACAGTGAACTGGACCAGAATGTAGCGCTTTGGGTTCTAGTCTAGAGCTCAGCCAGGCTGGGCAGAACACCCACATGGAGAGTTTGTGGACTAGATCAGCGCCTCCTGCCCATGTGTGATGGAACCAGACCCCATGAGGCCCACGTCTCACTCTGGAGTATGTGATACCCTCCCTCTCCAGCGCTAGATCCAACCCAGAGGGAGTGAAAATGTTCTTTGCCACAGAATCCAACCATTTTTAAGAGTGTCTGAGTAAGTGTTCATCTCTAGGCCTGAACCCCAATGGAGCAGGAAGGTTTTTCTGGTACTTCTGATGTGAAAAAGGACGTTTTCAGCAAAGTGGGTAAGAAAGAGGAATGGAAACACCCCAGTTCTTAATCATGATTTCTAGCAGCAGGAGAACAACTTTGGGGGCCTCTTCTATCTCCCCATCCTCTGGCTCCTCCATGTGAGGGACTTGGGGCCACGGTGTCTTTATTGACATTTGCTTCTTTAGCACAAAATGAGGGTCAGCGGAAGGTAGGAGTCCACGCTGGGAAAAGACATGATGGGAAAAAGGGCTGGAAGGGGTTGGAAAGAGAATATGGACAGGAAGGCTAACAACATCATTCTAGATTTTTTTCTTTTGCGGGGGGCTACCCTACCCTACAAGTTCTGCCATAGACATAATAGTTTACTCATTCATTCATTTTTTTAAAATGTCATGTAACTCTTCTGCTTAAATCCTTCCACTCCCTTTCCATTTCCCTTAGGATAAAACCACAGTTACCAGACTTGGCTCTTTCTGTCTAACTCATTCCCCAGGACTGTTCCCTACATGCTCAGCAACTTTGACTTGTTTCTACCTCAGGGCCTTTGCACTCGCTATTCCTTTTGCCTGAAATGCCCTCTCCCTCATTCTTTCTCATCCTTCACATCTGAATTTGAAGGCCATTTCTTCAGAGAACCTTTGGTTGAGTATCCTGTCTACAGCAGCCCCTCAGTACACCCTGTACTTGCCCTCTGTAGTCACACCCTACTATGTCCTTCATGGTGTATGAAGAATCTGAAGATAATCTTGCTTATTTACACAAGACTGTAAGCTCCATGAGAGTGAAGACCTTGTCTGTCTTATTTGCTGCTGTATCCCCAGCGAATAAGACAGACCAAAATAGTGCTTGGCACATAGTAGGTGCTCAGGAAATATTATTGAATAAATGAATGAAGCACAAACATATAAGGTTTATACAAGTGAATAAATAGGAACCTTCCATTGCTTCTAGGAACTACAACCTAAAACTGAGTAGCCTTTTTTTCTCATTGTATGATCTCCATAGCTTCTGACTCCTGAATTTTGGCATGGTTCTTGAGATTCCTGTTCGAGTCCTATAAGAGCTCCCTGTTATCTGTCACATGGGCTGGTGTTCCATCAAAGTGCAAATTTATTCTGCGTTGTCAGGGATTTTCCTTCTGTGTAAGGTACCTGAGGCTGGCCCAGAGGTGGGTATACCACATCTGCATGAGTGTAACGTACAGAATAATACCCATTCTGATGCCAGATTAGAGGTCTGCTGGAGCAGGACTCTGCTGTGAGGTTAGAAACACCTACAATGGACATAAGCTCAGCCACAGACTGTGTCTAGGCAGAAACAGGAATGTTGGCACAAGAGTGAAAGGCAGATGCCACTCTACACCTGTGCAAGGTCAGGCCCCTGGCAGTTTGGGTAGCTGGGCTTGACCTCCTTCCTGAGCCCTGCTGATGGTAAAATCCCAGAACTCAGGGAAATGGGGTTTATCCTGTTGGCATATCCCTCCTTGCCTGCCTGGGGCGCAGCTCTCCGTTTGCTTGAGAATGTGGTGAAGTGTACATCTAATGCCAGCTCTTTCCTCTCACAGAGTCCTGGCCCGTGGTCGTGCAGTCCAGGTGGCTGGATGGCATGCTGGACCCAAGCTCAGCTCAGCGTCCGGGCCCAATAACGGCTTTTCCAAGGAAGCAGCTTTCAGTCCTGGCCACACTGAGGTAAGTACCTGGGGTATCTGTCTTACCAAGGGTCCTGACTCTGGAGCTGCCAGGACAGCTGAAAATGAGCCCAGCCTGAGGAAGGGGCATTGGATCCAACTGCTGATCATGGGGCTCCAACACATGTGACTCCCAGCCCATCTGAGAGATGTGCTCTCAGGCTGGCCCCATGGCTTCCAGGGACATGCTGGGAGTCTGAGCCACCCATGTCTAAAGTAACAGAACACAAGGACTCAAATATACCCAGAGTACTGGTCAGACCCCCCACATAGCCGCTGGTCTGTCTGAGCAGGCAACCTTGTAAGATGGAAGGGCCTTGATCACTCCCATGCCCTTGGCCATGGAATGGAGTGTGGAGAGAGCTCCAGATCTGCAGACAGAGGCTCAACTCTAAGTTCCATTCCTTCCAGTTTTGTGCCCGTGGTCAAGTTACTCTTACTCTGCCTGTTTCCTTCTCTATAAAGTAGGAATAACAAGGCCTACCTCCCAGGCTTGTTGTGATGGTTAATAAGACAATTATGCCCAATAGGTGATCATTTCCTCTTAAGATGGGTCTCTAAGAGTGAGCATCAGTAGATTCTGTCCTGCAGTAGACCAATACATCTGCAGATGCCTGTACCTGCTAGTGCTTTCTGGCTGCATAGTTCCATCATGGGCATTTTAGTGCTTTTGAATCAAGTTTACCTGAGGCCCAGGAACCTGATAAACTAGATTTTAAAATAATTAAATATCCAAGTGTTCCCTGGTAACTGGACTTGTGGCCTAAGGGCAGTAAGACTTATAGTCTGTTGAAAGGAATTTTCACTTTGATGTTGGGGCCTGAGTAAACACACCCCAGGACCCATCCGTTACTATGTGTGTGGGCTTCAAGCCTCTGTCCCCTGGAAGGTGCTAAGCAACGTCAAGTGCCTGCATGTGGAGGCTGCCTCTCACCAGGTGTATTACCCCAGATCACTTAGCCTCTCGAGGCCCATTTCTCTGGTCTGTGAAGTTCAGTGATTGTGCTAAATTAGTGGTTCTCAAAATGTGGTTCCCAGACCAGCAGCATCAGCATCACCTGGAATGTGTGAGAAATGCAGATTCTTGGGCCCCACCCCAGGTCTACTGAATCAGAAACCAGGGGTGGGCCCAGCAGTCTGTGATTTAACAAACTCTCTGGGCATTTTCCATGCACTGCTCCTCTGGACTTAAGAAGCTCTGATGTCCCCTCCAGCCCATGCTGCCCCCTGGGAGATGCTAGTAGAGGTGCTGGCTTCTCTTCTGTTAATGCCTTTCTCTGCTGCAGCCTCGGGCTCCCTCCCTGGGGAGCTGAGGAGCCACAGAATGCCTCTCACGCACCAAACAGGCCCCAGCAACTGAGAGTGTCTGAGTCTACAACTGAAGACAGCAGCCAGTTTACATTTACAGTGGAGGCCAAGTGTAAAACAAGACATGACACTTGACCCACTGTCATAATGTGGCAAGTGAAATGGAGGAGGAGGCTGGATTTTCTCAGCCACAAGAATTTCCTCTCTCACTAACACTCAGTGACCCTGGTTCCCTGATCCAATCACTAAGAGCTCTTGGCATCACTCTGTCCAGGGAGGAATGATCTTACTCCCCTTGGCAATGTACCTCCAAAGGCGGGTTGCCAAGCCCTCCTGTATGGGCCAGTTGTTTACCTCTGTCCACCAGCTTTATCACCTAGGTAGGTGAGACCAAAAATCTGTGTGAAGATCATTCACCTGGTGCAGGAAATTTCTCTTATTATTGGAGGGTGTGACCTACTGAAAATTAGCTCCAGAATACACCTCTGGCCCAGGGGAAGGCAACAGAGTTGGGCAGCCTGTTAGTAACTGGATAAAAGGCACCAGTAAGCCTCCCCCCACACCGCCCCCCCCCGCCCCTGCTGCCCCATGCTTAGTCATTGATCTTCCCTTCTGGGAGGAGCAGGACAATTACAGAACATTCACACATTACGTGGAACATGTTCCTTCCTGTGAGCCCCTCATTGCATCTCCCCCAGCTAATCATTCAGCTCACAGCATTTCACTTAGTGGAGCCCTGGTGGGGGCCATCATCATTTCAAAGGTTGTTTTTAAAAATAATTAAGCGAAAGTCCTCCCCGGGGCTCACTTCCACCAAAGAAAAAATGGTTGTGTTTTTGGTTTTTTTTGAAACTGTTGTGCATTACATCACTAGAATAGAAAACACACTTTTTTTTTTTAATCTACTGATGATTTTTTAAAAGAAAGCCTTTTTAGTTTAAGAAGATTATAGGGGCACATTATTATAAGTCAAATAAATGGTTTTTAAAGACCACCTTTTCATCTGAAACCCAAATGAGACACATAGTTGCAACATTTTCAAACTTTAATGAAATTACCTGTCCACAACGCAAACCTCTGCTGGGATGACATGCCACCAGTCACCACATGGCTATATCCTGACAGCGAGCCCAGAAGTCGCATTAGACTATCAGAGCTTTGTGAAGGCAGCTCAGCAGAGCAGGAAACTTCACGCAGGCAGACCTCGTTTCATCATGCTCTCCTCTGTTGCACTTCGCAGATACTGCCTTTTCACCCACAGTGAGGCCAGACCCTCCACCAGCCAAATATCACGACTCACTGAAGGCTCCAATGATGGTTTGCACTTTATAGTGATGAAGTATTTTTTTAATTAAGGTGTGTACATTGTTTCTTAGACATATGTTATTGCACACCTCATGGACTATAGTATAGTGTAAATATAACTCTGATATGCGCTGAGAAACCAAAAAATTTGTGTTCTTCACTGTCTTATGACATTCGCTTTATTGTGGTGGTCTGGGGCTAAACTGGCAGTATGTCCAAGGTAATTGCTTAAACTTAAAGAAGATCAGACCTGGAAGCTACCTTAAATATTACCAGTTCAATGGAGAGATTAAGGAGCACAGAAGGAAGGAGATTTGTCCACACATTCACTGATTCTTATCCGGGGAGCTACTTGTGGATGCCAGGTCACCTGGACACAAAAGACGAACAGGATGCTTTTTTTCAGCTTTCAGGGAGATTGCCCTCTAGGAGGGAAGATAAGAGAAGAACACCAGTGTAATAACAGAGACTGAGGGAAATGCTTTTAGGAATGGAGAAGGCAGAAGAAAGTTTGTCTCTTTGGAAAGAAGAATAGCTTCCCAGTGGAGGTGGCATTTTAGTCAGGTGTTAAAAGACAACAGGAAGGAGTCCAACCAGCAAAGGTGGCAGCAGAAAAGACAGGAGGGGCAGAGGGGAGAGTGGCTGGTACAGGAGGCTCCGAAGGGACCAACAGTGGGAAAGCACAGCACAGGTGCTATTGGGAGGAGTTTACCTGGAATCTGACAGGAGAGAAGGCAGGCAGGGACTGTCAGGCCGAGCAGTCCCACTGGCTCAGCTGAGCAATCAGCCCAGCACTGGGTCCTCTGAGCAGTCTGACGTGGTTACATGAGGCAGCCAGGGATAGCAGGCACTGGAAGGAGAGAGATGAGAGTCCAGGGCATAAGTTGGGATATTGTGCCATGACCTGAACTAGGAGCGCAGAGCTGAGAAATTAATTTCAAGAGATGCTACTGACCAGAACCAAAAGGGCTGGCGGAGAGTGCACAGGAAAGAACAGAGTCCAGGGTTGGAGCTGGTAAGTGAAGGAATAGTGGTCCCAGTCACAGAGACAGGAAAATGAGGAGAAACCTGTTTGAAGGATAGGGAGAGGTGTTCGGAGGAGATTGTAGCTGTGAAATGGCTTTGTAAATCAGCAAGGGGCCCCAAATGGGCTGCTGTTGTTGAGGAAAGAGGAAGAAGGGGTGATGACTCCAAAGCGGACTCTTTCTGGCATCTTGCTTTTAAAATGTCAGTATCTGTGGAGCATCACCCATTGGGAAACTGGCTTCCAAAAGAGAAGACCTGGACCAAGGATCGACTGCGCAGAAGTTTCAGTCAACTCCTTAGAAGAGGGTGAGCACACCCAAGGGGAGACTGGAGGGAGGGAGTCCTTGGAAATGGAAAACAGGGAGCAATGTGGCCCTTAGTACCATCGAAATCCTAAATTTCAGTCAATTTTTTTTTCATTTCAGTATCCAAGTTCTAAGTGTTATTACTAATTTGTATATAAAAGGATGAATATTGGTTTCATTTCTTTTCCCTTCATCTATTTGATGAGGGATATTGTGGACTGAGAAGCAGGAAGAAATGAAACACGAAAAGGAGCAAAGGTAAAGAGCTTGGATTCACTGCCACCTGAATGGTGAGGCCTGTAACAGTGGGTTGGATGTGAGCTGTACAGCCGCTGGTGGACAGAACCAAGGGTCGTCAGAAGTGCAGATGTGCCCCCACCCCCTGCATGGCCGACTGGATCACTGGAGCAAACACAAACATTTTCAAAGTAACCAAAGAGAAAAGAATGTGGCAGTTTCGTTCTTGGTATCTCACCAAAGAGCTGTCTATTTCTAGCTGCAGAAAAGCACAGGACTGAAGAGAAGAAGAATGCATCGCTTGAAAACATGAGGAATGCTGTATTTGGCCATCTGTATAAAATCCAGAGAAACCATGCACCATGGTGGGAAGAAGGCAGATGGGGAGCTTCCCTGTCCACCCCTATTCACTCTTTCATTGACGACACTCCTTGTAGTTGTTGAGGACCTACTACAATGCCGGGCACTCACTGCGCATGGCCCTGGAAGTATTTAAAGGCAAATGGCTTCTGAAGTGCTATTGGGGAGACAGGCATGTAAATAATCATGTGCAGACTTCCGGCCAAGAGGGAAGCATAGGTGGACACACTATGCCTCCTCGCACAACCAAAATTAAGGCCAAAAATATCTAGAAACAAAAAAACAACCAGAACAGAAAATTGAACTGTACAGAAGTCCGACAACCATTCATCCAGACCAGTAAGAGGGGTGGAGTCGGAGGCTGGAGGAGAGGGGTGGCGGCAGGAAACAGTGGTGCTTAGCAGACCGGGCTCCACAGGGTGCAGGAGGCTGTTGGCAGACCCCAGGCATGCAGGTGGTGGCTAGCAGACTCCGGGCATGCGGAGGCAACGGGCAGACCTAGTGAGATGTGCAAGGCAGCTGGCTGTCCACAGTCACACATTTGCGCACAGATAAATGAGGTGAAAAGGGGCAGTGAGATAGACCGCTCAACCCAGGGCCCCACCACCAGGAAATAAAGCCTGAAAGCACCAATTGAAAATACTTGTGGGTGTTGCGGTTCGAGGAGAAACTCTGAGCCTCATGGGAGAGTGCGTTGGAGAGACCCACAGGGTCCTAGAACCTACACAAACCCACTTACCTGGGAACCAGCACCAGAAGGGCCCAATTTGCTTGTGGGAAGAGGCAGAGGAGACTGAATTCCCATGGAGAGCAGAGTGAGCGCCATTGTGCCCTCTCTGACCCCGCCCCCACATATAACATCACAACCCAGTGACTGGGGTGCCCCACCCTGGTGAACACCTAAGGCTCCACCCCTCATACGTAACAGGTACGACCAGATCAAAAAAAAAAAAATGGTTCAAACAGAAGAACAAATGAAAGCCACAGAGCCAATAATTTTAAGCGATCAAGAGATAGTCAACCTATCAGATGCACAGTTCAAAGCACTGGTGATCAGGATGCTCATAGAATTGGTTGATTTGGGTTGCAAATTAGATGAAAAATGAAGGCTACACTAAGTGAAATGAAGAAAAATGCACAGGGAACCAATAGTGATGGAAAGAAAACTGGATCTCACATCCATGGAGTGAACCAGAAGGGAGAAAAAAACATACAATCAGAAAAGACTGAAGAAACAAGAATTCAAAAAAACGAGGAGAGGCTTAGGGACCTCCAGGACATCTTTAAACGTTCCAACATCCGAATTATAGGGGTACCAGAAGGGGAAGAGGAAGAGCAACAAGTGGAAAACTTCTTTGAACAAATAATAAAGGAGAACTTCCCCAATCTGGCAAAGGAAATAGACTTCCAGGAAGTCCAGGAAGCTTAGAGAGTCCCAAAGAAGTTGGACTCAAGGAGGCACACACCAAGGCACATCATAATTACATTACCCAAGATTAAAATTAAGGAGAGAATTCTAGAAGCAACAAGAGATAAGGGGACAGTCACCTACAAAGAAGTTCCCATAAGACTGTCAGTTGATTTTTCAAAAGAGACCTTACAGGCAAAAAGGGGCTGGAAAGAAGTATTCCAAGTCATGAAAGGCAAGGACCTCCATCCAAGATTGCTCTATCCAGCAAAGCTTTCATTTAGAATGGAGGGACAGATAAAGCACTTATCAGATAAGGTCAAGTTAAAGGAGTTCATCATCACCAAGCCCTTATTATATCAAATGTTAAAGGGACTTATCTAAGAAAAAGAAGATAAAAAATATGAACAGTAAAAAGACAGCAAACTCACAGTTATTAACAACTTCACCTAAAACAAAAGCAAACTAAGCAAACAAATAGAATAGGAACAGAACCACAGAAATGGAGATCACATGGAGGGTTAGCAACAAAGGAGTGGGAGGAGGAGAGAAGGGGAAAAGGTACAGAGAATAAGTAGCATAGATGGTAGGGAGAAAATAGAGGGAGGGCACGAATAGTATGGGAAATGTAGAAGCTAAAGAACTTATGAAACATGGACATGGGCTAAAATGGGAGAATGTGGGTGAGAGAGGGTGTGCAGGGTGGAGGGGAATGAAGGGAGTAATGGGACAACTGTAATAGCATAATCAATAAAATATACTTAAAAAAATAATCATATGCAGCTAGGAAGTGTGAGAGGGTTATGCACAGAAGACAAGGGAGGTGCACACCCAGGGACGGAGCGACTAGCTGCTGTGACACAGCTCTGCCCTCCACAATGTCACAGCCAATAAGGAGACCGGCTCCAATTATCACACTTTGAAAGAAGCCCGATGGAGGAAAAACAAGGTGCTATGAAAGGACATTGGAGTGAGCTCGGGGAGTGGCCAAGCAGCCATATACCTGAAGAAGACCAAGCTTTTGACCACAGGAAGCGAGAGTGACTCAGAGTTAATTCAGATTTTGTGAGTGCTTATTTAACCTACAAATGACATTGTGAAATGGTGTTTATTATCCACTTTTATCAATAAGAAAACAAAGGCTCAGAGAGATTAGTGGCTTCTATTTGCTAACAAGTAGCCAAGATAGAATTCCAAACAAGGTTTTCAAATCCCAGATCCAATGCAGACTTTTTTCACTTCATTGATTTAGCAGGAGAGAACACACACACACACACACACACACACACACACACTGTCTTCTGAAGTTGAGAATGGAAAGAGATCTCTTTTGATTGGGGTGATCTGAGATAGCACCCTCAAGACAAAGGTGGTATCTGTGCTAGGCTGGACAAGTGGGAGGGAGTAGAATGACCAGTGGGCGTGGGGAGGGGACGTGGGAGAAGGGGTAGAATTAGAAGTTTCAGCACCCTCTACCGGGGATGCTCTAACCTACCAAGAAGATCAGGGGTGGCTTCACAGAGGAGGTGACATTTGATAGGAACCTCCTGGTGTGGACAAAAGCTCACCAGAAGTCAGCTTAAGAACTCAGCGAGTTCCACAGTTTACATGACCTGGGTTGTGGGGGTTGATCAGTGGTGACAACCATATGCAGCATGGTGTCCTGTCTGGCATGTGCTGAAGGAGGGCTTGCACTGCCTTTGGGAACAGATATAATTATGCCATTTGGTTTATACAAACAATAAAAAGAAAAGACATGTTGAAGAATGAAAGAGAAAGTGAGGGAGGAAGAAAGGAAGACTAGAAGGGTGGACCGGCCCAGTAAAGGATCAGATTTGAATTCTATTTCTGTTCCAGTGTTTGCTAGTGACTTTAATCCCGAGTTAATCTGTGGATCACTTTCCTCGTGGATGAAAGAGGAGGATGAATTCTAACCTAACTCGCATACTAATGAGAAATTAGAAGTGAACATGTTTGAAAAGCTTCACAACACAAAGAGGAAACATTATCAGTATCATGTTTGTATGTGAGGGCTGCTGGCCGGATAAAAGGACCAGCTAAGATGGTGTCAGAACCACACAGTTTTTGCTCAAACACGATGCTTCACAGGCCCATCATAAGGGTCCAAAGTCACTGTTTCTCCAAACTGACCCCATGCTGCTGCTGTGAAGAGCATGTGGTCATGCTAAGGCTTCCAGACAAGTCCCAGCCAACCCTCCCCTCGGCCTTCCCCTTAGAGTCTGGTGGGGAGGAGCCTAACTCACCTCTGTGCCCCCAGGGTGCTGTGTGCCAGTACCGCCTGCTCACGGCTGCCTCAGGCTGGCAGGCAGAGAGCTCCAGGGCTTCTGTGAGTGAAGCTCCCAAGCTCAGACCAGGCCACAGGGCAGAATGTCAGGTCCTCTATCCCTTCTTGGAAAAGTCCACTCCTTACAGGGGTGGCCATATATCCAGGTTGTCTCAGCAGGTCCTGTTTATGCCTGTTGTCCCAGTGTCACTGTGGTTAGTGCCCCCTTTCACTTTCAAAGTATCCCAGTTCAAAGGGTGAATTCCAGGGTCACCTTACCCACTGACTGACTCTCATGTAATCCTCTTGGGAGGTCGATTCTGAGCAGCTGAAACACTCACTGCCTTTGTAAAGGCGTCCTCAGTGAATAACCTTATTTCTGCTTCATTTCAGGTGCAGAGCGTAATGTCCATGTTGTCCTACACTCTGATCACAGCTCTTCTGATCGGCGCCCAGGCAGACACGCAGGTAGAGAGCAATGTCCCCGCAGAGCACACCGTCCCTCAAGCACACTGGACGAGCCTCCAACACTCCTTGGACACGGCCCTCCGCAGAGCCCGCAGCACCCCAGCCCGGGCAATAGCTGCCAGGGTGACAGGGCAGACGCGCAACATCACAGTGGACCCCAAACTTTTTAAGAAGCGGCGACTGCGTTCACCTCGTGTGCTGTTCAGCACCCAGCCCCCGCCCATCACTGCAGACGCCCAGCATCCAGACTTTGAGGCCATTGGTGTGGCCTCCTTCAACAGGACTCACAGGAGCAAGCGATCCACGTCCCACCCCATATTCCACAGGGGGGAGTTCTCCGTGTGCGACAGCATCAGCGTGTGGGTGGGGGACAAGACCACAGCCACGGACATCAAGGGCAAGGAGGTGATGGTGTTGGGAGAGGTGAACATCAACAACAGTGTGTTCAAACAGTACTTTTTCGAGACCAAGTGCCGGGACCCCAACCCTGTGGACAGCGGGTGCCGGGGCATTGATGCCAAGCACTGGAACTCGTATTGCACCACGACACACACTTTCGTCAAGGCGCTGACCATGGACGACAAGCAGGCTGCCTGGCGGTTTATCCGGATAGACACAGCCTGTGTGTGTGTGCTCAGCAGGAAGACTGGGAGGCGAGCCTGACCACACACCAGCCCCACCCACCCCCAGCTCCCCTCCACACTCTTCTGGGCCCCTCCCTACCTCAACCTGTAAATTATTTTAAGTTATAAAGACTGCATGGTAATTTATAGTTTATACGATTTTTTAAGAAATCATTATTTATTAAATTTTTGGAAGCATCCTGTGCGCTGGCACTCCAGTCATTTTCCCTAGGGTGACCATCTGCAAGTCTGGGGTCCACGCAGGGTGCACTGTCCACAGTAGTGCCCCTCGGGCCTGCCTGTCACCCTCAGCCCACCCCTGCCAGCACTACAACTTCAGGGAAGGCTCACTGGTTTGAGATGTTAGCCTAAACTGGGTGTGATTAGGAAGGGAAGTCTGTGGGATTGCAACTTTGTTCTGCATTCCAGAGCCAAAGCTGACTAATCCTTGGATTACCTGCCCCCCAGCCTGGATCCATGAGCCTTGATTGCTCCACTTGGGAAGTTAGTGGGGCCTCATCAGAAGGCTCATTCTCTGTAGACAAGAGGAGACTAGCACCAAGGACCTGTGAGCTGGCTTGCTTCTAACAGATGATCTTTTTGCTGAAAAGCTATCTGGCAGAACTGTAACAAAATAATCACATGAGGCTTGTCACGGTAGATCTGATTTCATGTTAAGATTGCCCGAGTACTAATGGCTGGTCCTCTGGTTTATCCCCGGAGGCTCCCTACAGAAAGACTTCATTACCCGAGGAAATATTAGGGCCTCCGACACTCTTGCTACCCGCTAATGGACTCACAGCAACTTCAAACATCAGTCTAGATGCAGGGGAGCCAGAGATCTGCCCTGAAAAATAACTGAAAATCTCTTAATTCTAATTGGGTGATTTCCACAAGTGACCTAATGTGGACAGGGTCATGGGACCCTCAGAGAGATGGTGGGGGGAGAAAAGACAAAGATAAATGGAGTGAAAGCCAACACAAATAAACCAGGTAAGATGGGGGTGGGGGTGGGCCAAGCCCAAGGGAACAAGGCCTTTCTGCTGCCCCCCACAGGGGAACCAAACAGGAGAGAAGAGCAGAGAGGGTGGGAGGAGGGGAGCACAGAGCAGAAGAGGAGGAGGGGTCATCTCAACTCTAGCAGCCTCCCCCTGCCTCCAAGAAACCCAGCACCCTGGCAGTCTTCCCTTTTGGTGGGGTGGAGGTGCTCATCAACACCTATTACATCAAGAGCATTTTGTCTTAAGAAAGGGAAGGAAGTGACAGAGAGACTCCAGGATCCAGCCCGCAGCCTCAGCTGTCACCTTCCCCTGTAACTTTTTTGTTTGTTTTTTCCTATTTTCCCTGAAGGCACAATCCCCACCTCCTCCCCCCACACCCCTCAGCAAACACATACACACAGAGCACTTAAATTGAAATGGAAATTTTGCTTTCCCTACCCATCCCCTTACCCCCAGGGTGAAATACCTACCCTAGTTTTTATGAGAACAGGCCCAAATTGTCCCTCTGATATAAAAAGCAAATGATCAACCTTATTCCTCTGTAATTCTTACTGGCCCACCCCACCCCCAACCCAATCCAAATAAGGCAAATTAGAAGTGTGGAGAGCTTTGGCACAAGAGGAATTTGATTAGGGTGAAAGCATGATGACATGTAGCTTGTTTTTCCTATTAAAGCTACTGCAGTTGGAATGAAGATTTATGTTAAAGGAACACCAACCAGTACACTCTGTGCCGAGATACTTGGTCAGATAAAGGCTGCAGGGCGAGAGCCCTCCCACGGACCTGTGTCTGTGGCTTACACTGGGCTCCAGTGCCAGGGTCCTTGGCTTTCCTATCCCTGCTTAGCCAACAGCTCCTAGGGCCCTTTTCCCTAGGGCTGGATGGATCTTCTGGGCCCCAGATATGGTGAGAGAGTGCTTGTGAGGGAGGCATTTCAAGCTTTTCTGGAGAGCTGCTCCACCCTACAAGACACTGGGATCCTCAAAACAAGCCTTAGACTCCCCCGGCCTGCATGGAGGGGAGATGGCATCTGGGGAAGGATGGAAGCTGAGGGCTGGGTAACAGAAGAGCCCTGACCCTACTGACCAGGCCTTCCCCAAAGGCAGTGCTGGTTCCAGGCAGTGCTGGTTCCAGGCTGAGCCCTTGGAGCGATGTTCTTACACATGGCGTGGTATTATCATTTTGCCTGCACTGAGTCTGCGTGGTCCCAAAACAACCTCGAGCCTGGTTGTTTCTGCAACTTGGACTCTCCCACCCCACACAGAGGGGAGCTCTGGTCCAGACTCACTGGCCATCCCCCAAGAAGCTGGCCTGGGTCACCAAGCCTCAGACACTTGAACACATTGGAAAAACAGCTCAAAACCGGCCATTATATTCTGCTCTGGAGAGCAGCAGCATGTCCTGAAAACGTTTCCTTCCCTTGCCTCACTCCTCTGCTGGGCTCACCAAAAGCCCCAAGGGCAGAGCAGGTCCCTTCCCTTCTCCAGAAGGAAGGCGCCCCTGTCCTTCTGGCACACCAAAGAATATGGTGCAGACCCTGGTCAGTCCCAGCCTTACACAGCCCAGCTCTCCTAGTGGAGCTTAAGGCAAAATCTGGATCTGGGAGACAGAGCAATGACTCCAGTTCGTGTTCCAACTCTGTCCCTCTGACCGCCTCCCTCACCAGGGCACCCGCCTGCCCTAGATCTGCTTTCCTCCTGGGCAGAAATCCTGCGGTGGGGATATAGATCTTCAGCAATGACCAGATGGCTATTTTCATTCCCGTGAAACCCAGAAATGCTCCTCCATCTCACCTCTTTCTCCTTAGCATCACCTTCATGATGGGAGGAGGGTCTGCCCCACACCTGGAGTGCAGGGGGCAGATGTTCTGTGCTCCATGGAGAAAAGGGGCCCTTAGGCAGGGGGAGCAGAACTATGGAAGTGTGGGCTCTCAAGAACATAGGACCCCAACCCACCTGTGACCTCAGAGTCTTTTTCCACAGGCATGAGTAGAACGGCAGGACGCCCAGGCCCCTGGCACTGAGCAAGCAGCCTGGTGCAAAGGCACGAACATGAGTTTGGTGTCTGCAGAGTCAGGATCTGGCCCAGCTCCCCATTCCTGTCTGTGAAAGCTCAGCAAGCCACTGCTCCTCTTTGGCCTCAGATCCTGCACTTGTGAAATGAAAACAATCATTTCTATATCCCCGAGTTGAGAGCATGGAGCAAAACCATGCATTTGAGAGTCAAGAGTCAGGTCCCATGCAAAGTGATTCGTTCTGAACTTCACAATCCCTGTGGTGACTGTAGGAGAGTAGCCACTCTGCTGTACTCACTAGATATTTCTTCACTGGCAGATGTACAGGTTGGGTAAGGGAAACTCTCTGGTCAGTGGACATTAAGGAAGAGGGACATGGCATAGCCAGGCTCAGAAGGGCAAGAGTAACACTAGCAGCTATTCAGATTCTGCTTAAATCTGGGCTTAGAGAGGCCACTGAGATTCTAGAGGTTCTAGAGCAGTGGTTATCAGCACAAGCTTTGGAGTCAGATAAGCAAGATACTTCTACGCAGGCTGTGTGGCCGTAGTCAAGTTGCTTCGCTTCTCTAAGTTTCAATTTCTTCACCTGTGTAATAAGGAAAGTAACAGCTCTTTCCTCAGAGAGCTGAGAGACAATTAAATGATATAAATTATATAAAATAAATATAAGTAAGTGCCTGGCATTTAAGAAGTATGTAGCCCTGGCCAGGTGGCTCATCTGGTTGGAGCATCATTCCCATACACCAAAAGGTTGCAGGTTTGGTGCCCAGTCAGGCACATACCTACCTAGGTTGTGGGTTTGTTCCCTGGTCATCATGGTACATATGGGAAGCAACCAATCAATGTTTCCCTCTCACTGTCTCTTCCTCTCTCTCTCAAACCAATAAACATATCTTTGGGTGCGAATTAAAGGAAAAAAAGAGGTGTGCAATACATTTTAGTTTTGAAAAGTAGAGTTCACTGGGAAACTCTGAAAGGATGTTGGAACAGGATGAAATATCTTTCAACACGGCAAGGCGGTTTGTGTCAGAGTTTTATAAATGTATCATACGCTTATTCTGTGACAAGCAATTCTAATATGACTGTTAGCATTTATTAAGAGCTTGCTATGTGCCAGCACGGTATGAAGCAGTTAATGTGGATTAGCTTGAGCAAGCCTCTGAGTCCTAACCCTAGGACCGACCCCCTCACAGGGAGTGCCAGGAGGCTGTGCTTTTGTTTTTGTGCATCGCTGCCAGAGAAGCGCTCCATGCTTCCCTGGGATGTGTTTACTGCCCTGGCCCTTGGCAAGTTTATAAACCATTGGCTCTGAGAGTTTCCACGCGTCGAGCACATGGGCTCTGTTTTGCTCCAATTAATTTGGGTGTGCAACAGAAAAGCTCTGACTTTCTTAAAGTTCACCTGGGTTTGTGGAAATGGCTCAGAGACCCGGGGCCGAGATCAAGTGGGGCGAGCCCTTCCACAGCAACAGCCAGAGGAGAACCCTTCCAACCCAGGACAGCTCCTTCAAATCAAGGATGTGTCCCATCTGTCTCCCTCCAGCACCTGGACCCAATCCTGCATGTGACAGTCACTCACCCAGTACCTTAGGGCAGACAAGAGCAACAAGACAATTTAGTTCCCATCTTTTCCCCACATCCCCAGTTATGATCCCCACCCTGTCTATGCCTACTCTGTGTCAGCAATAAATGGGTTAATAGTCTGAGTTGAAGACAAGGTCCTTCCTGAGCCCATTGTTGAGGGCAGGGGTCGGGGGTCATCCTAGCACCTTTCAGAGGCTGGTGTCATGGTGAAGAGCTTGATTAAACTGCCACAGTCAAACCCTAGCTGTACCACTAGCTTGTCTGAGTGATATTCTACATATTACCTTATTTTTCCATACTCCAGTTTTCTTATATGGAAGATGTGGATGCCAATAATAGAAACTACTCCACTGAGTTGTAAAGCACTTAGTCCAGTGCTTGGCACATAGTAAATTATTGTGTATAAACACATATAAATACATGCACAGCTATATATACATATGCTCACATATTCACACGATATACATATACAGAGCCACAGAGTGCTGAAAAGCAACCAGGAGGTGTACCTTCTACATTCACGTGCACCCACACATGGACTTAAAAACACAGAGCAACATACAAATTAGTGCCAAGAAGCATTCTGAATGATGTCTACAGAGAAGTAATCAGGTGGGAATACTGAAACCAGGAGGACTTCTCAAAGGGAACGACTTCTGAACCGTATTTGGAAAAAGAAGTTGAGTGAAATTATTGTTTGTGCTGGGACTTCTTCCATGTTTACAAACAGGGTAAAACCCAACCAAGAGGTTGCCGGACTGTGAATGGGAGAAAGAGAGCAGCCTCCATCCTTTCACCTCATTGTGAACCACACACTAGAGAAGGAACCAGCTTTTCTTGCAAATACAGACCTTGGGAAAACTCAAGGAGTAACCATGCAAAATCCCGCAGGTGGGCGCAGGTCCTGTATGTTACGCACAATAACTCTGAATTCAGACCAAATGCCAAAGCGCCAGCAGTCTAATAGCTTCCTAAACATGGGGCTTCCTCCATTCAACCTTATCAGTTGGGTTTCCTTGACTCCCCCAAATAAGTAGGAAACAGAGAGGCCCTTAGAGTGGGCACCATGCACCCTGACTGCAGGAATGGACTTCAGCTGGAGGGCAGCTAGAAAGCCTCAGCTCACATTTGGTGCCACAGCTGACGGCAGTCTCCAGCTCGGCAGGCCTCTCCCCCTTTATCTCGCCCTCACCATTCCTTTCACTTTGACATAATGAAAGTGCAACTTGCACAGTGTCTCAAGATTGCATATGATAATTGGAAACATGTGTCCGAGCTGGCACACCTTCAAAGGACTTGGGAACTCTGACTCGGCCGTCTTCTGATTGCACTAGCAATCCCAGAGCTGACTCTCCGGCTCTCACATTCTTTCAGCTGCACCTTGGCGTTAACTCTTGCCAGGAGGAGGTTGCTTCGAGCCGAGCTCATCCTGTCATTCTGCAGAGGCTGGCAGTGACAACCCCCCACTGCACAGCAAGGCTCTGGACTTGGCGTCTAGGCACCAACTTTCCAGTAATATAGCCAAGAATCAGCAGGTTCATGTTTCTTTTTGCAGAAATGGTATGTTGATGGGTCAACACCCAGGTGGGAGCTTGGGCTTCCGGGGCACTGCCTGGACTTTCAATGAATAGAGGGCTGGATCTTTTCCAATCCAGCAAGAAGGTTTCCAGTATAGAAAATACCCAAATGTCTTTATCTCACCAGGAGACTCCTGAGGGAAATGCTGGATCAATGGTGACTCTCCACTACAAACCCCAAGCTGTGTGATAGACAGGATGGGCAGAGGGCATCTATTCAGTTCAGCAGAAACCAACTGCATATCTATGATGTGCTAATGCCACCCTAGGCCCTACGGAGACAGGACAAGATGGGCCTCCTGTCCTCCAATATCCAAGTTGGCAGCTAAATAGAGGATTTCTGTCTTTCAGCCTTTAGTGTGGACATATCTACATACTACATGCCCACAGCACATGGAGGCAGGCTCTAACACCCCCTGGTGTTGACAACAACCTCACTGTCCCCTCACCTGGGCCTCCACCTGCTTGTTCCTGACCTGCTTTCACTCCTATCTTGTCCCTACTGAGTTCCAAACCATTGGCCCCATGTCCCTGACCCTGATCCTGGCCTGGGCTCTCCAGGGAAGTGCTTCTCAAACTTCAGCATTCACTTGGATCATCTGGGGACCTGAGTCAGTAGGGTGGGGAGTAGGTAACAGATCCTGCATTCCTAACAAGCACCCTGGAAAGACCTACCATCCTGTTCTGGGACCACACTCTGGAGCAGCACAGTCACAGGCCACAGATGGTCATCCCAAGCCAAGACCTAGTTCTCACTTTAACCAGAGTCATCTCTCTGGTTCTCAAAGTCCACATTGGCCTTAGTCCAACAGTCCTGGCTCTAGCTCCTGGCACTGGGAATTCAACCTCTGCTTTATGCTCCTGGGTCAGCATCCCACACGGTCAATGCTGTTGTCCTCCTTTGATGGAGAGAAGTCAGAAAGGGGAAGCCCTGACTTATACAAATATTGGGAAGAACATGATGAGGGCTACCACCAAGTCTTGAGGATGTAGCAACCCAACCCCAAGGGAAGCCAGAGGTAGCAGCAAGGTCACAAGAGGTGGGCCTGGAAGATGTATCTGGTGGCAAAGCAGAAGGAGAAAAAGGCATCTGCCACTTGGCACCAGGCTTGGTCCTACTTGCAGAAGAAGGTCAGTGACAAGCAAACCACCATGACGGAGGCCTGATGCCATCTCTCCTCTTAAAACATTTCTGAGCAAGCTCGCTTTCCTCTCTAACGCCCAGTTTGTTTGCCCTGATAACAGAGGGCTGAAAAATCACCCTCATGAGCATGAGACATTCTGGGCTGTCCTAAAATTTCTCACAGGGGCTGTTTTTACTGTATCCAGGGAAGTTCATATAATACTTGATATAAGCTATAGGCAGTGGCTGCAAAAATGAGAAATGTCACAGTTAAGTGTGTAAAACAAGTAGTGCCCATCAGTCTCAGAGTTTGTCTTCCTTCAGCTTTAAGTAGATGAATTCCACAGCCAAACCATATCAGGAGTCATCGAAACATTTGAAAACCCCAAACAGATCCCTTGATGGCCATATGTGGAGTTTCCACCTCTGGCTCTCACCCTTAAAGGGCAATATACAGTTTATTTACAGTAGTTTGTCATATTTGAAAAATGTTATTTAAAAATAACAACCAGTTCTATTCCTTTTCTCTTTAGTTGGCTCCTTTCCGGGTCTATAATGGTTACTGCTGTAATTACAATCTCTCTCTTATCCCTTAAGTAAAAATATCACTATTTTGAGTAAAATATCATGGACAAACCAGGAAAAAAAAAAAAAAGAAGGCTTTCAACTGCCATAAAAGAAGCTTTTGCTGGAGAAACAAAGCAAAGATTTCAGTTTATCAGAACAGATGGCCAGTTAGTTCTCGCTGAATTAATAGTTGCTAGAAGCAACGAAACCAGTGTCAATGTTGTATGCGTATACCAGAAATCATCTATTCAGAATCTCTTTGGTTTACATCTAGGTATTTGGTGCCATAGACATGCAGCCACAGGTGGTAAATGTAAATTTATCTCTGGAAAATATTTTGTTTCAGAGACCATTTGATTTTTTAATTTTTATTTTACAATGTGATTCTACACAAAACAAGAGCCAAAAGACCAAAATGTGGGCAAAATTCCCTCTAAAGATCTCTTAGGCCAGCAACCTCTGGAGTCTACACAAGCAAAAATCCTAGCTGGCAAAGCTGACTGCTGCTGATGTTCTTCTTCTGGACTAACTTTCACTTGGTCATTTCCTGATTCTCCCTACAGCTTCCAGGAAGCCTTCCCTCTGAACCTCCTGTTAGACAAGACTTTGTCCCCACTGAGAAATCACAGTGGTGTAAGATTCATGGCTGGGAAAGTGATGATAGGACAGATGTCTATGAGCAAGAGGGCCCAACATACATCAAAGGATTTGGATGCCTTGTGGTAAGAGGATGCAAAACTCTACTCATTGAGGGATTTACTCTGCACAGACTTTAATCATGGCTTTATTGGGTTGTGGTTTGTGTGTATTTGGTGAGTCAGAGGTTTTTTAAAAGAAAATAAGCTTTTCAATTTTATTATTCATTATAAAAAGTCTTTGTCCTACATAAAGCAATAAAAACACAATTAAAATGGGATAACCAGATCCCAGTGGAAGGAGGGGAGCATGTCAGAAAAGAAAGCGCTATTTAAGCCAGGATCCTGACTATCACGCTGAATGAAGAAGGCTCTCAGTGTGGTGACACGTGCCGGCCTCCTGGACTACAGGGTGGATCTGAGTACTGTCTTAACAAAGATACTATGCACATTCCAGGTGGCAAGAAGCAACAAGTCCAAAGAACACATCCAGCCCCACTGCTCTCAACACACCCACACAAGCTACATATTCATCTCTGCCCTACATTTTTGCCCTTTATTCACTGGGGTAGGGGGGAACCCTACTCCATTAGCCCACTTTCAACCAAACTCCTAATCCAGCTGTTTTGTTTTGTTTATGAATTTATAATTTAGCAGGTGGCTAAGAGAGTAAGCAAGGAAAGTAGATTCCTAGGTTCAGTTTCTGGCTTTCTCATTTACAGTCTGTATTAGTTGGCTCCAGCTGCCATAACAAAATATCATTGACTTGGTGGCTTAAACATTAATTTATTTGTCACAGTTTTGAAGGCTGGGAAGTCCAAGTTCAAGATTCTGGCCAATTTGGTTTTTGGTGAGAGCTCTCTTCTTGGCTTGAGGAAAAAGGTAGGGAGGAAGAACCCTATTGGGTCAGAATCCCATCCTTATGACCTCATTTAACTTTAATTGCTTTCTTGGAGACCTCAATTCCAAATACAGTCATGTTGAGGGTTAGGGCTTCAACATATGAATTTTAGGGGCACACCATTCAGTTTATAAAACTAGGAATGTGATTTTGAGTCAGTTATCTAAGATTTGCATCTATAAAATGAAATTATAATTATATTCACTCCACAATATGCATTAAGCATTCATTATCACCTTTGTGAGTGCTTAGCATAAAGTTAGTTGTCAATTCTACCTTTCACTCACATGGAAGTAAATTCTAGGGCTTCAATCCATTAGTGTGTCCAAAAAGGATCAGAGACTTGAGATTGTGAGTGAAAGAAAGGGAACCTGCAAACCAGTTCTTACCTGGAGGAGGAGAGGCAGAAAAAGAGACATGGTGGAATGCTCAGGAAAGAGAGCACCCAATCCATGTTGGATGGCCTGGATACTAGAAAGTTACTCCTCATGTTGAACTAAAAATCTTTCCCCAACATCTCCACCTATTCACACGAGTACTGTCCCTAGGAAATGTTGTCTCTACAACATGAGGTGTTGGCCTGTGCCCTTTTCCACATGACAAATCTTCAAAAATAGCTATTGTGTCCACCTATGTCTTTTATGTCCCAGGCTAAACATTCCAGCTCCTTCAATCATCCCCATATAACAGAGTTTCCAGTCACTTACCATCCTGGCCAGCCCTCTCTGGACACACTCTAATTTGTCCATGTTCCTCTTCAAATGTGGTGACCAGAAGGAAACACAATACTCCAGATGTGGACTGACCAACACCAATTACACTGAGAATATTAACTCCTTTGATCCACATAGTATATTTCTATTAGTGGAGCCTGAAATTACAAAACCTTTTTCAGCTGCCACATCACTCTAGATTTTCATTTTGAGTTTACGGTAAATTATACCTTCTTTTCTGTTTTTTCTTGTTTTGTTTTCTTGCTATTATTAAGCCAGAACTCCTTTATCTTTCATTTTTGACAGTGATTATTTAGGCTAAACACAGGCATGTGGCTGACTGAATGGTGAGACTTAAAGTCTATGTGGGCAGGAACTAAGTCGAACTCATCATGGTTTCCCAGAGCCCAGCACAGTGCCCGGCTCACAGATGTGTTAGATACATCTTCTACCAGCTGCCTCCCACCATGATGACAGCTTAATGAACAAAGGCACCAAAAACGCTCCAGGAAAAAGCTAGATCTTTACTCCTAACTAAACCATTGGCCCCCAAACCCCTGTGATGTCTCCCACCCGGGCCACCTGGACTGGAGCACCTCTAATCTCTGTAGCACTTTTGTGAACTCATTTGGACAACCCATCCAATGACAAACACAGCAGGGAAGAAAAAGAATAGCAAACCGTGTGAAACAGGGTGAATTAAAATGGGTATTCTCAGTCCAACTCCACTTATCACTGCATCATTCCTCCGACTAAGAGCCCCATCCCTTCTATTTTGGTCACCTTGTAAGAGGAGGGGGAAGCCTTGAGCTCCCCCTAGAGGTTAGAGAGCAGGACTAAGAGATGCTCCATAACTTGAATGACCACTGATCTTGTTTTCTATATGAATCTTGATCTGGTAATCCAACATAGTAACTGATCTACCATCGGAGAATAGTGATTTGAGGAAGGATCGGGCCAACTGGGACCTCTAGAAAGAATGAACGAAGTATGTGACCTTGGTCCAAAGAAATCACTACAAACTCATTTTGTCTGAACACCAACTCCCTCGCCATGTTGGTTTACTTGTTCCTGTCAGCTTTAGACCCTAGGCTGCCTCCCACAGACTTCTATGTCTTGCATTTGCTTAGCTTGGAGTTTATTGTTCTTATCCATTCATTTGTTCATCTAATCCCAGGGCTGCATAGGAGCTGGGGATACACTGGTAAGAAAACTCAGACATGGGGCTTAGAGACTAGTGAAGGAGAAGGATAACCTACAAAGAAAAGGAACTGCAACCATGGTGCATGCTACTAAGAAAAGTGTGTGGGACTCTGAGCACCACCACAGAGGGGATTCAATTTAGCTGGGGAGGAGAAAGGCATGTGTGAGGTGAGGAATAGGTGGGATCAATTGGGAAGGAGCAAAGCAAAGGATTTTCCAGGCAGAGACAAGGGTCTGGTGGAGAAGAGAGCCCAGAACGCACTGGATGCTGAAAAAAAAAAAAAAAAAGCCAGCTTGGCTAACATGAGACACAGAAGAAGGAGCTGGAAGGAAAATGAGGCATGAAAGACAGCTGCTTAGCTTGTCACCAGACCTGCCTCCAGATTAGTTCCAATCTACAACCAGTGCTTTTTAAAATCAATTGTCAAATAACTCTTTTTTAAAAACATATGCATGGAGTTTTACTATAATTTATAATAGTGTATAAACTTTGACTCCACCATTGACAGAATCTACATCAATAATCTGCCCCAGGTTAAGATGCCTTGCTAGAGAAGAATTTTTTCATTACATAATATTTTCTTCTGATAGAAGAATTTTTTAGTATAATTTTTTATTAGTTTTAGTATACAGAATGGTGAGTAAATGATCATATGCTTTACAAAGTGTTCCCCCAGATATTTCCAGTTGCCTATGTTGTGCTTTACATCCCTGTGACTATTCTGTAACTACCAACTCAAATATCTCTTAATCCACTTTTTCCATCCTCCCTGCAAGGATTTCAGGAGCTATGCCATAAAATGCTTTTAGGAAATCAAAATACATTATCTCTATATCATCACCCTGAGTGGTTTCATCATGGATCTTAGAGACAGAACTTCAAACATGAGTAGAAGGTTTTTTTTGTTTTACTTTCTAATATGGAACATTTGAACACCTTAAAGGCATAAGGAAGGAGTCAAAAAGGGAGAAGTTATGGGTGCTATAGAACGTTTGATGTGGGTGAAAACCAAGGTCCTTCATAAGGAAACACTAGGTGCCTCCCTTACATCTTTCTCTGCATAGTTTCACTGTTCCTTAAGGATTACATCACTCAGCAATGCTTTTCACTTATTCAGTGTTTCTTCTTGTTGATAAGAAATATAAACTGGTGACAAACCAACATGAAGCCCATTTTTTTCCATTTCAGGATCATTGAACAGCAGCTACAGATCTGTAGCCAAGCAGTAACACCCCTACTTTCATTTAATCATCTACTTTTTAACAAGCACCTATTAAGTTCCTACTGCATGCTAGACACTAGGGACAAAGATATGAATAAGGCAAAGTATTTGCCCTCTGAGGGCTCATAGTCAAGTGGGAAAACTAGATGCAATTTAATTAGTGAATAATGAAAAGGATGAGAATGTGGCAAGTGGTAACATGAGGTGAGAGAAAGCTGCTAACTCAGCCTGTGGAGGGCAGAAAGGCCCTTTGCAGGAGGGGCATTCAAGCTAGGACTCGGAGGTTGAGTAGGAACACACTCCAAGAGCCAGAGGAAGTCCCAGGCAGAGAAAAGAGCATTTGCAAAGGCATGAAGGCAAAGGGAAGTATGGAATAGTGGGTAACTGAAGGAAGGTATCTTGGACAGAGTCCTAGATGTCCTTAAGCATCAGGAGAAAGATGAATCTAGAAAAGCAGGTAGGAGTCACTCATGATGAGTTTGAACACTGTCCTCTACAATTTAGTAGATTTTATCCCATAAGCAATGGTGAGTCTATGGAGCTCCAATATGTACTTTAGAAAGATCACCCAGGCAGCCATGTGAAGGATAATTTGTAATAATGAAGGATCAAAGAGAATTGTAACTTATCTGACATCAATGACTGCTTGGCCCGTATACATTGGGCATTTTATATATGGTGTTACTTGGATTTGTTTGACAGAAAATATAAACTGATGACAATCGCAGGATCTCTGGAAAGACAGCTAGAGTTAGCTCAGTATTTCACAGAGTGTGTTCTATAGAATGCTAGTTCTATGGGGTATTAGAAGGTGTTAAGTTGAGGGGGGTGGGAGTCTACTAATTATAGTCTCAGAAATGACACTTCGAGTTATTACCCATAGGGAACAGAGTGGTCTTACAGGTAAAACAAAGGAGGTAAAGCAAAGAAAGTGCTTCCACATCTCTTCAAAAAGCATCAAAGAAGACATAAAACAGGTAGCTACAGACAGAGACAGCCACTTGCATCCTTCTGTGACTGTTTTCCTCGGGCTAGTAGTATAATGGGCTGATATTGGTGCTTTTGAACACACAGCTACTACCAGTGAAAAGAAAGCAGTTTCAGTTTCAGTTGGGCAGCAGAGAAAAGTCAGTTTATAACTCAAAAATTAGCTCTGCAGCTATCTAACCCTTCCCTGGAGAAGTAGCCAGACTGGGTGGGTGGAACCAGCCAGGATGATCAAGGTAAGGAGGAGGTTTAAGAGGCCAGGGTACATCAGAAAGAGAAGTGACCGGGGCAGAGAAGGGCAGGGAGTTGCAGGACAGGAGTGTAAAACAACAACTGCAGAAGGGTGTTTAAGTATCAAGACAAAGAAGCTGAGTTTGACACCAGGCCTGGGCCTGAAAACAAGACTCAGTAGATCAGGTTAGGAATCAAGGGAATCTGGGATCAAGAAGTGAATGAAACAGAAAGGTCCAGACCTTTTCCCATGAACAGATATGGGTAGCTCAGAGCATCTTCCCATGAGATGTGGCTGAGTGGTGCCATGGGGGAAGGGTCATTCCGCACTAAGGCATAGCATCTGGATAGGCAAGGTCATCCATCCTTAATAGATTGAGTCCTCCCCCTGGACTACAACTCCCTGGGCAGGAATCACTGGATTCATCTTGGTTACTCCAGCACCCCACATAGAACTCGGCACAATAGTAGGTACTTAGATAAGATCTTTCTGAACAAATGGCTGAATAGATTCCCTACATTAAGCTTCCCTCCACACTACCAGTCTTTCTTGACCTCTAGACTCCAAAGGAAGTTCTATGTGGATACAGAATACCTTTGCGGAGTGACCCTCTGTGTTACATCCCCATGGAAAAATGTGCAGGTTGTGCTCATTGAGATGTCAACTACTATTTCAGTAGAGAAATGATACAGTTGGCAAAGCCACCACAGTGAAACACTGAAATTGATGCACATTAACCTCTCCTCTCCCTTTTCCTACTTCATTCTAAATTAGGCTGAACTCCTAGGAAGCTGAGTGAGCAGGAAGCACAGGCCCATAGGATGGCTTCCTAACAAGAGGCCTTCGTAAATTTTTAATGATTATATTAACATAGGCTTGTTCAAGCTGCAATTAGAGAAATCTAAGCCATAGAAATGTTGTATTCTGTTATTTTGAGTTATTTTTGTCCTCCCAGTTTCTATAACCATGAAAGAGTTTTGGCATAATTATCCTCCCCCCAAAAGGGGAGGGGGGTTTCACATCCTGCATGGTGCCTGGGTCCATGCAGTGGGGGATCCATCCCCACACCAAGTGCCAAGGAGGAGAGGCATGGAATTAACAGGTAAAATGTCAGAGGCTCCAGAGGATGGGAAATGTAACAGTGCCCACCTCCTACAGAGCAGGGGATGGTGTTTCAAAGTGATTTCCTTGGTGCCATCCTTCCCATGGCCTGCATTCACCAGAAGGAAGGATGGAGGGAGCTGCCAGATGCAGTTTTGTATATGTAGGGACATAAAAAAGATAGAAACCAGGTCCTCAGCACTCAAGTTAAAAGCAAGTTGATTCTGTTGCACAACAATGTGAATGTACTTAATGCCACAGAACTGTATACTTAAAATGGTTTAAATGGTGAATTTTATGTTGCATTTATTTTACCATAATAAAAATATTTTAATGAGCAAATGGAATAAGGGAGGTGGAGAGCATCAGCATTTCCAATTTTCTGCTCCCTCCAGGCACAAGGGAGGATCGCAGTGCACAGCCTCCGCAGAGTTAGGAGTGGCGCCTGACTTGCTTTGGTCAATGCAAAGTGAGTGGAAGAGATGTGGGTCATGTTCTGGTGGAAACATTTAAGTACCAGTGCGCCCTTCTTTGTGCTCTCCTCCTTGGCTGCAGTGAACCCTTAAGTTGGTGTTGAGATGATGAAATCATAAAATGGTGAAGCCCTTGTCAGCCTAGGTCCTGAGTGACCAGGTTGAGCTAAGTCTCCCATCAACCTACAGTATTGAAGCAGGAACAAGAAATAAACCTTTGTTTTATAAACCTCTCAGCCAGTGAGATTTGATTATGTTACAGAAACACACACACATACACAGTATAACTTAGCCTATCTTGATGAATACAGGTATACTGATTCATCTCAGTTAAAATAATTAGGCTCTTCTTGCAAAAACCTTCTCGCCTACCCAGATGCTCAAGTTTTAGTTAATTGTATTTGCTAGCTATGAAAACTCAAACAAGTCACTTAACTCTCTGGGTCTCAGTTTTTTTTCATTTATGAGGGAGTTGCAATAGAGTTCAAGTTAAATTTTATTCAGCAAACACCTATGGAGAGTGTGGTAGTGCCAGGCACTACATTGGGTGCTAGTTGATATGGAAAGTCCCTTCTATATCTGATAAAGTGGGTCTGTCCTGATGAGCTGCCTAGGACCGCCCCCCACAGCTTACTGCTGAAAACAAACCTGGGGTCAGGACCTGACTCTGCCACTCACTGCATGTGACACTTTGGGCAAGTTATCAATCATTCTCCATTTCCTCAATTAGTAAAACAAGGATATTTATCTCACCTACCAGGTGTATTGGGAAGGTTAAGGAAAATGGTGTATGTATACAACAAGGTCTGTCTAGAAAAAGTTCAACAAGGTCTGTCTAGGAAAAGCCCAACCATTGTTAATATGAGAACAGTTTGCACAACATCGAAGTAACCTGGCAGCCAAGGAGAGTGGACTGGAACGTGCAAGTGTGAACAATGATGACTTCACTGTACTAGTCACTGGGGTTGGTAGATGCTGTGAGTGAGCATGTGTACTGTGCGGCTGTTGCATTCAAAATAACTGAGCGAGTAGAGCAATGAATCAGCAATAGATTTTGCACTAAGCTTGAATATTCCTCTGCGTGAGGCTATCTGGATGATTCAGAAGGCCGCAGATGTGAACAACTGACAGCTGATGATTGACAGCTCCATCACGATAACATGCCCACTCATGCATCGTGTCTCGTGCAGAGATTTTGGCAAAACATTAAATCACCCAGGTGACTCAGCTCCACTGCAGCCCAGATTTGGTGCCCTGTGACTTCTGGCTTTTCCCAAAACTAAAACCACCTTTGGAAGGGAAAAGATTTTGGACTATCAATGAGATTCAGGAAAATATGATAGGGCAGCTGACAGCAATTGGGAGAACTATGTGAGGTCCCAAGATGCCGACTTTGAAGGGGACTGAGGTGTCATTGTCCTACACACAGTGTTTCTTTTATCTTATGTCTTCTTCAGTAAATGTCTCTATTTTTCATATTACATGGCAGGATACCTTTTGGACAGATCTCGTATACTTAAACTGAACTTTAGTGATTACCCATGGATGATCTTATTAGTTCTGGAATCAGCCCACAGCCAAAATCTTCCATCAGCTTCATCTTCCACTCTTCTTCAGGGCAGCTTTAGACAACACAGTTCCCTCTCCTGGGAAAACATAATGCTTATTGCTTTCTTGTGGTGGGGCAGAACATTTTGCAAGCTTTGGAGCCAAGGATACCTATGTTTGAGTCTAGCTCTATATTTACTGGAGCTATGTTTTTGAGAGAATGAGCTTTATGGTCAGTCTTAGACTCAGTCTCATCTATAAAACAAGGATCATAAAATGTAAAACTTTTGACAAAGTTACTGGAATATAATAGATGATATATAAATTTTAGTTCCTTTCCCATTTTTTCTCTGTTCTTGCCTCTTCTGAAGATTCTGTTTCTCTCTCTGCACTTCATACCCACCCACTTCCCCAGTTTTAATGGTGTGTTCATGTCCTGCTTCTGCCAGAAAATCTTCCCTTATTATTTAACATTCATGGATTCTTTATTTATTTATTCATTAATTCATGAAATATTCATTTAGCACTTTCTTGGTTTAGTCCTTGATTACATACTGTCTTATACTGTTGTTCAGTTGTTGCATGTGTTCGTGACAGGGCAGACATTGATCTGCTCACCATTTCTGGTTCTCTTCCTTGTTGGCACAGTAAGATTGCATTTACCTACTTCTTGAAGGTAGTCATGCCATGTTACTTGCTTTAGCCAATCAGGTCAATAGAATTGACAAGAATTGTCACATTCAGTAGGAGCTGAAGAGTCAGTGTATGACTCTCTCTTCTCCTGCTATTGCAGTGACCTTTGACTCTCCACAAGATGAGCCTCTGTCAGCCTGAATCCCTGAGAATGATGCGGAGCAGAGTTTTGCCCCCTCTGGGACTTATGAAAGACATGTAGCATAGATGAGAATTCAAGCATTCATTGTTTTAACTTCATGAAATTAGCATAACTAGGTGATCCTAACTGACACAGGTGTCTTGTTTTCTGAGTAAGGCTAAGCACGAAGACTTGTCTCCACTGACTTCTGCCTGTCTCATGGTGCCTCAAGGAGTCTAGTGCACATACCAGGCTCTTAGTGTTCATTAAATGAATATGTGTAATCCAGTCATAACATCTTGGGATTGAAAGGGATAACTGAGGTCATTGAATGTCAATATTCATTTGTTTGAATCTCTTCTACAACATTTCTGCTTGGTGTTTAGTCTGTTTAAACAATTTCAGTAACCAGAGACTCACTCCATTCAAGGCAAAATGTCCATTTTTAAAGAAAATCATGCTAGAAAGTTCAGCCTTATAATCATTCAAAACTGATCTCAGTGTAGCATCCTGCCCTTGGTCTGAACTACTCTCAGCGACAAGCGAAGCGCTGCCCATGAGCCCCATTTCTCACTCTGTTGAGTGGCTTCTTACTCGAGAGAACTTCACATCAGTGAACTCCATGGATAAATTTTCCTCCTTGCTCAAAAACAGCCTCAAAAGACCCCAGGTCCCAACATACTGCTGCAGCATAGCCACCACGTGAAGGAATATCTTTTCTTTGGCCACCCCCAAGTTGCACAACACATAGGTGGCACTTTGAGTAACAGTGGGAGTCCCCTATGATCATGAATTGTGAGGACAAATAGTCACTATGGGGACTCCACAGACTTTTTTCTCAGATGTCATAAAGCAACCCCAACCACTGGCCACAAAACCAGGCAGAGATGCTCCACCTCCCCAGCCCTGACCTCAGCTGTGCTGTGTCTGGCCACAGACCCTGCGCTTTCTGCAGGAAAAGTTCAAATAACTAAGACTAGAGTATAAAAAGGCTTTTGCAAGGAGATAGGGAAAGTCCATGTGACAGGAAGCCACCCACGGGGCTCTGAATGGCATCCCTGCAGCCAGTGGTGGGCTCTGCAGAGGAGCGATGTGTTACTACACACTCAGAAGCACTCCCAGGCCTGGAGCTGCTCCAGTCTTAGAGGGGTTTAGAAAGTTGAAAGCTCAGCAGAGGAAATAATATCACCAATGAAGTGGTTTTGAACCATAACAAAATGAGTTTTCCTTGGAAATGGTTTTGTTTCTTTAAATCAAAAACAAAACCTCTCAGACTGCAGAAAAACACAGCCCAGAGACTGAGGCAATTTGGGGAGCTTGCGTGCTCCTTCCTGCCCTTCTTCTTCCCCTTCTCTCCATTTGGTGGGCCCAGGAGGGATGGAGCAGGGTATGACAGACAATGTGCGAGAAATGAATTCTTTCACTACTAGACAGTCCCAGAAGAGCCTGTGAATTTCTAAGGCCAGGAGACTGAGCTTTCTTCGGAAGGATAGAAACAAGAGAATAGAAAATATGATGAATTTGAAACAATTATTTAACCTGTCTACTTTCCAGGCACTGAAGATGTGGAGAGGAATAAGACTGAGCCCCTACCTTCAAGGCAGGAAAAATACCAACTCAATAAATAATTATATACATTGTTTTATATATACAATTATAAAACAGCCTAGTTTTTGTAAAGCAGCTGTCTTAGGGGTCATTAACATTTGTGGAGTGCCACTATGTTTCAAGAATTCAATATCCCTCACTAAAGCCCAATGGAGGCTGCATTACCATTGCTATTTTCTCTTTATAGATGGAGAAATTTAGGCATAAAGTGTCTAAGTAACATGCTCAATGTCATACAGCAAGTAAGAGGTGACACCATGACCAGAACCAGATCTGTCTACTTCTATCATAAACAGTCTTAACCAGGGAGTTATACTCATATAACACACTTTTGGAGCAGCTACTAATGTAAATTTACAGGGAGCATAAATGTTAGTAAAATATTCCATCCCCTAGAAGCTTATAAAACCTTAGGAAGTAAGAGTTACACTGTAATACAGGCAGAATCTACTGTGTTACATAGCAGAAACAGGAGCACAAAGTGCATAGATGAGAAACACATTGGAAATGTAGGTGTAGGTGGCAAAGGAAGAAAGGAAGACAGGCAGCCCTAAGAATACCACACAGGTGGATGTGAGAATGGCCACACTCTTGCATGTAGCTGTGACTCCCCAAGCCACATCAGCCACAATGCAAGAACAAACTGATATTTCCCACCAAATTCTTCTCAATTATTTCATGATGTCACCACAGAATAGTTCACCTGTTCTCTCAAACACAGCCCTCTTGTCTACCATGGGCAGGGTCCACCAGCTCCTTCTTTCCAATATAAGCTGTTTACAAGGAATGGATTCCGGGAGTTGGCTGATCTGGCTCACTAATGATACTATTACTAATAATAATAATAGTAATAGTAATGACAACAATAATAACACCCAACATTTATAGAAGACCAGCTGTGTGGGTCAGTAAAGCTTATTATCTCATTTACTCCTTACAGCTCCAGACGAGAAAACTGAGGTTCAAAAGGTTATGCATCTTATCCAAGACCACACCCCTGGCCAATGTCAGAGCCATGATTCGAGCCCAGATCTTTCACACTCCACAGTGCTGCCCTAAGACTAAGGACTAGGTCTTACAGAGCTCCGGTTCATCGGCACGGAGCACACTGATGGCCCATAAAAAAAGTCAGCATTTATCAGAAGAGTTAAAGGAACACAAAAATCAGACTGTTGAATTCATATTCCTATAGCTGCAAATATATATTATTTTTTACATATTTTAAGAGCAAGGAATGCATGTTAATGAATCAGGAGAATTGATTCGGTAAGAGGGGGTCCAAGAAATGCTGATGGCAGTCACTGGAGGTCAGAAGCAACAAACAGGATTGTCACCAGCAAGCAGCACAACAGCTCTCTGAGCAGCAGGGCAGGACCGCCACTCCCGCTGCCTGTAAGGCGACAAGAGCATAAGCTGGCTGAAGATAGAATGGAGGGATGAGAGCCTGACTAGGTGGCAACTGCAGGAAGGAAAATACCAGGTGCTGCAGAAGTGAATCAGGAGGAAGAGTTAGATGGAAATGGTGATAAAGAAGGAGAAGGATGACTCCAAGTTTTCAGGACAAGAAACTTCTTGCCCTTGTAATATTCTAGTAATAGCTTATATTTTTAGCCCTTTACCATTTCTAAAGAATCTCCATATCCATTAAATTTCTTCTGTTTCACAAATGAGACAGCTAAGACTCAAAGGATTTTAGATATGATCGTTGTCCATCCCAAAGCCCTGTTTTCACTATGATAATAGATTCTCATTGTGCAGACAGACAGCTGGGAGCAATGCAATGAGGTTCACAGATAGTTCATTAACTTAAAGGAAAAAAGTTCTAGGGGGAAGGAACCAGATAATTTGGGCTTCCTGTTGAAGACTCTGTACAAGACACTAATGCACACTCAGTATGCAGGGAGATGGTCTCCTCCAGAAAGAAGACAAACCCAGGACTCTGAGAGAAGGGAGCCATGTGTTCAACCTCAAACCAGGGACTACGGTCCCCATGAATGAAAGGCGAGAGAGGAAAAGTCCTGACAGAAAGGGACAGTGGCTGTGTAATGTTGCCACCTTTAACAAAATAAAATAGTTGCATGTTGTTGGTTAATGGAACACCATTAACCCCTTTCTGCAGCCCCTGTCCCTCAGACAAGGGACATAGTAGAAAGCATTCAGAGTTAAAAGGGGGAGACTGGCCTAAGTCCAGTTTCCCTCTGTTTACCTAATTTTCACGGTGTGGGAGATGTTGTCATTAGTGAAGTTCCTGAGGATTGGGTAAATAATGACATAATCCTTTCAGATAGGCAACTATTACTAGAAGAAGAAGAATCATTCCTCATTCTTCTAACCTTGAATAAAACAGCATTCATCATTCCCTGTCATATCTTTCCCTTCTTTTTGCTCCTTTTTTCTTCTTTTTTTTATCATGAGGTACTAGAAGTTAAAAAATAAATAAATAAAAATATATGAAAGTTTCTATTTGTAGCACCTGACAAGCAAAACAACACTGAAGAATTCCTTTTGTCCTATGGCTGGAGAAGAAGCTGCCTTGGTTAATTCTTTATATCTAGTACATTGGAATTTTTGTTCACAAATCTGTCTCCTCCAGGAGAATAAGATCTTTCTTGCAATCAGGTACTACACACTTAGCAGATGTGAGCCCATAAAAGATGGAGACTTAAAAAATGTACACCTAATGACAACATATATCAACTCATCAGGCAAGCATGACTTAAGCAGTGTTACTGAGTGCAGTTGTCTGAACTATTCTTGCTTCTATTCTACTCAAAGACAAGTGACAGATATGCGTGTTCTGCTGCCAGCAAGTTCATACCAAGTTCCTGCTTGATACTTCCTTCTAATTTGCCTCCTAAGGAATAGAAGCCAAGTAGAGCAGTTGCATTAGCCATGCACTTTCAGATTTATGTAACAGGCTTTGGATCTACCCCACTCAGTGACTGTGTTTCCTAAGAAGCTGTCCTATCATGAGTCCTTCAAATAAAAAATATTGTATTGGTGTATGAGGCAGAGAGCATGGCTTGCCTTCATCCTTGCCATGGCCAGACCTGCTTATCTGTTTGTTGCCTTACAATTATCCTCAAGTCACGTCATGCAGATGAAACGAAGTCCCAACATGAGTTTTAGGCTTCCTGAAGACCCAGGCCCTGTTTTTCTGTTTAACTTTGTTATTGCTCAGGACTAAGGACACAGAAGCCTGATCTCAAATCCACCATGAGATGAGAGAAGGCAGAAGAGAAGTGCTCATTTGCTGTATTCCTCTTTTGCTGTAGAGTCAGTTCTCTGGGGCCCCACACTTCCACAGCACAGAGGTTCTGATCACCTTCACAAGGCTGTGACCTAATCATACAGTTAAAACTCTTCTCCCCGCGAGCACAAAATATGTTAAGGTATTCAGTTGAAATGGATTGCCACGTTACTTGAGAACAGTTCTTCTCTTTAAGAAGCAGCTTCAGACAGCCTGTTTAGATTTCCAAAACATCTGTGCCTATAGCACTTGGAAACACACTCTGGAGCACAGGCGCTGTCTCCAGTAGGTCTGCTGCCAGGCTGCTTAGAAAATAACAAAAGAATAAAACAAATTCTCCAAGCAAGTGCTCCCTTTCTACAGCAACACTTGCTTCAATTCTCTTTTATTTTTTCCAAAAAAGGCTTTGTCTCCAAGGCCTTCTCCATGATGTGAGAAGAGATGGGCTACAGGGTGGTGGTCTGGGGGAGCTGGGGGAGGTGGGCCGTGGTCTCCTTCACAGCCATCATTTCAGGAATCCACAAACCAGTTCCCACATGCTCCATGCTTTCCCAGCAGACATATCTTGTAAACTCATGAAATCTTTTATTTTATCCCCCAAAGAAAACTCTCCAAATCTACTAGACCCTGTTCATGAATCTTAGAGTTGACAGTGGACTTAGAGGTCATCTAGCAGGACTGTCCTCCCCATGCAGGGATTTCCTCTGTCACCAGGCTGTCCCAGTTGGGGGTCATAGCCCCTGTTCAGGGGACCTCCAACGACGGAGCTTGTCACCCAAAGGTACAGTCTGGACCTTTTATTTATTAGCTCCTCTCCATATTCTGCCCCAAATCTCTTCCCTTTAACTCAAACCATCAGACCCCTTCTACTCTACGAAGCCTCAACAATAAATCAAACTAATCTTTTCATGGCAGACATTCAAATATGCTAAAATGGGTGAAAGGGCCTCCCCTGAGTCTTCTCTTCTTTGGGCTAAATAGTCTCTGTTTCCTTCTCAGGCCCACATGCCATGGGATAACAGGCCCCTCCCCATTCAGGCAGTCCCAGTGGACAGGCTCCCGCTTGAAGATGTCTTGCAGTCAGGGAGCTCCCAGATAGGAATCAAGTCCTCTGGAGGTGATCTGCTGCGTGCAGAAGATGCTGAAACCATCACTTCCCTTGTCTTTTGTTCTTTAAAAAACAATGACACAATCAGCATTTGAGAGTTTATCTGTTTTTTTTTTTTCCCTGCTGTTAACTGACTTTGAAGTCATCTTCACCTTATCTTGGACATTGTTGATTTTTTGAAGCCTAGAGCTGATCTTCACCTTTGTCCCTGAAATTTTCATCTCCACAGCTTAAAGGCTTCGTTCAGTCTATTGAAGTGTTTTTGAGACTTGACAATGTCATCTAACATATCATCTATCCTTCCTAGCTTTAGGAGGAAAGTGACTTCTATGTCTTAATCCAAGCCCAAGATTTAAAAAAATAATAAGAAGTTATGTTATACAAAAGGGCCCAGGACAGAATATTCAACAGCTTACACTTTACAACATCAAGTGTTTAAGAACATGTGCCAGGCACCGTTCTAGACTTCTCATTAGTTAGCACATTTAATTTCTCGTATCAGTGCTCATGTATAGGTATAATTAATAGCCCCACTTTGCTGATGAGAAAACTAAGTAACTTCCCAAGGTCACTTGGCTGGCAAAAGGCAGAGGCAGTATTTGAGGCCAGGCATTCTGGCTCCAGAGCCTTATCCACTGCCCTGTGTTCCTCCTGCTAGGAGACTTTGAGAGGCTTCTCTCCACTTGGGCATCATCAGCCCAACAATCAATGCTCTTGAGGAATAACTGGGTTAATCAGCAACAAGTCCAACATTTGTACTATCACTTAACCTTTTTCCACAGGAATGTTTACAAGGAACTCTGTCAAATACCTTTCTGATGAGATTGGGCATGTTCAGGGTGGTATGGCCATAGACAAATGCCTTTCTAAAGTCACAGGTACTGTGTTTATAGCATTCCCTTGATCTGCAGGTTCAATAAACCCATCAGAGAAAAATGATTTCATTTGGAATGACTTCTTCTTAGAGGATCTATACTGGCTCGAGTGCTTGCTGGCTTTCCCTCTGGCCCCTTAAGCCAACCTGGCTCTCCCTGCCACTACCCACCACTGCTCATGTGGATCATAAAGGGCTATTCTTGCTTATTCTAGTCTAGTCCAGTCCAGTCTTGCTCCAAGCCCTCCACTGTCTACTCTAATTCCTTCACGTTCTAATTCCATCTTTGATCCTTTCTTCTCACATCAAATATGTACAGGTGTGTTTTGTGGCACACTCCTCTGCCAGTGATAGGTTTTGTTGTTTTAAGGAGTGGTTCTTGATTTTAAAAATAAAATAAAACTAGCTCATTTACTGTGGAGCTCTTATTATGCTATTGTGCACTGCGAAGCTCTAGTCAGAGTCTTATTCCATGTAGAATTTCAAATTGGTTGACCATGGAGTCTGTGTTAGCTACACACACAGTCACGTAAAGACATTGGAGTATATTATAAAACAATGTATATTTGGGCACCAATTACTATTTCCTGGTCTAAATGCTCACAAATCACCTGTATTTTTTAAATGCATTCTAGAATTCTATCAAGGCCAATTGGTCAGTACCAGAATTTATCTTTTCTATTAAAAAAAACAATATGTATGTATCTTCATTTTAGTGGGAGTGATTTTATGTGCATTCTTTTAAATCTCCTAGGATGAATGTTCTCTGGGCTCAGGAATTTGAAATGAAAGGAATTACTTCTTACCTAAATTTGACCTCAATTTCCTCTTAGCTGTCTCTATGTGTACCTTTGTAGATTTATAATTTTTTCTTGCTCCTAGACTTCCTTTAAGCCTCACTCAAATGCCACATTCTCAAGGAAATAAAACCTTTGCTGATCACTTTAGTTCAAATTCTAACACCTTCTCAATACTTTCTACACCCCTCCCCCAACACCATCACTTTCCTGCATTACTTTTTTCAGTAGACCTCAAGGCCTTCTAATGTAATATATAATTTATTTACATACTTGGGTTTTTTTGGTTTTTGGTTTTTGTTTTTTGCTTTTGGCTGTGTCTACAAGGAGATCCTGCTGTTTCTCCAGCACCTGTAATGACCCCTAACAGCAAACCCAGCTCTGGAGAGGAAACTCACCTATCATCTCCCCACATCAGTTTTATCCCTTTCTCTCTTGGATCCACCTTTTGGAAGATCCCCTTAAGTCCATTCACATTATTGATTCTGTTTTCCAAATTATAAAATCATCTCCTTATTGTTTCCAATATGGATTTTAAGTAAGCTATTGCATATTGATATTCATCATTTGAAAATTTACCCTATCCCCTTTCAAATTTATCCTATACCCTTTTCTCTGTATCTCAACATTCTGTCTTTTAAGCCTGTTGTCTCCTTAGAATTTTCTTCTCCTTAGCCAAAGAAGCCATGTCCTCCTGAATTTCATTGAAGATGCCAAGTAATTTGCTGGGATTTTATTCTGAATCCTTTAGTATTTAATTTCCGGAGTATGTTCTCTCATTCTTTAAATAAAATATATTGTACTATAAGTATGTGTAATTTATGTGCATCATACAAGGAACATTTATTAAATAAGCACACATGCAATTACCACTTTGCTTTTAAAATAGGACATTATCACTGTCTTTGAAATTCTATGTGAGCCTTTACCCCAACCCTCACCCTGAGGTGATCATGGTTTTGAGTTTGCTATTAATTATCCCCTTGTTTTATTTTGGTGTATTTTTTACCATTTACCAGTGTATCCCTAACAATAAGTTGTTCAGTTTTGCCTTTTATCTTGATGCAAATTGAATTATACTATAGGTGTTCTTCATGACTTGTTCTTTTGGACTCAGCATGATGGTGCATATGGTTGTAGTGCATTCATTTTTACTTTGGTATAATACTTCATTACATGAATGAACTACAGTTTATTTATCCATTCTGATCCAAATGAATGGATCATTTATTTATACACTGGTGTTCATGGATTTTTCATTGATTCCAGATTTTGCTGTTACAAATCGTGGTACAATCATAATCATGTCCATGATTCCTGATGCACCTGTGTGAGTTCTCTAGGAATTCCTGTGTCACAGGATATTCAATCTTCAACTATAACAAGAAATGCCAAATGGGTTTCTAATGTGGTTGTATTAATTTATACTCCAACAAGCAGTGTCTGAGTGTTTCCATTGTTCCACATACTTGACAGTACTTAGTATTGTAAGAGTTGTTAATTTTGCAAACCTGGGTGATATGATGTGCTACTTAATTGTGATATTACTTATGAGTTTGAACATTATTCCATATTTATAGACCAATCCTGTTTCTTCTCTGTGAAATGCTTGTTCACATCTTTTGCCCCTATTTTACTTAACAGGCTGTCTTTTTCTAATGAATTCACAGGAATTCGTTATATAAACTAGATACTAATTCTTTACTGGTTAGTATGTTGCAACTATTTTCTAATGATTTGTGGCTTGTCTTTTTATTGTCTTTGGAAGAAAAAGGTTTTTTAATGTAATGCAGTAAAATTTATTAATCAAATTTTATTAAAATTTGCTCCTTCAAATCCTAAGAAATCCTTTCCAATTCCAAAGTCAAAGGACATTTTTTCTCTAAAAATTTCAAGTTTTAGCTTTTCAGTTGAAGTTCAGCACTTATTTAGAATTTGTGTATGTGTGGTAGAATCCAGGTTTCCCCCCCCGACATGGATAACCAGTTATTTTAAATTATCTGTTAAATGGTTCATCTTTTCCTAATTCATTGTTAGTACCAGCTTGTCAAATGGTGGGTTTTTATCAGATATATATGAGTTTGTCTCTGGTCACTCTATTCTGCTCCATTAGGCTGTTTTCCTACTCCTGTCCAAACCATGCTGTCTTAATTACTACAGCTTGAAATAAGACTGGATCTGATAGGGCAGGTTCTCCTGCTTTGGCCTTGTTCTTCAGGAGTGTATTGGCTACTTATGAACTTTTTGTTCATTCATATTAATATTAAAAATAATCAAAGTCTCCATATCCCTTGTTCAGAATCTTATTATAATTATATTGAATCTGTGGACTGATATGGGGGAAATTAACAACTTTACAATGTCAAATCTCCCTGTCTGTGACCATGATATGTAACTATTTATTTAAGCCTTCTTCGATGTCTCCCAATAAATTTTTATATTTATCTCCATAAAGATCTTACATATCTTTTATTAATATCCTCTTAGGGGCTGAACATTTTGTGGGGAGCAGAGAAGGACATTATAAATTCTTTTGGGGGGAGAAGGAAGGAACTCCTTCCCCACTCTGAGTGTTTCCACGTGAAGGGAGCTTCACCTGTGAAACAATCCTGGCCTGTCTCCACCCCTCACTCAGGCTGGCCCTGAGAGAGAAGCAGCAGCATAATCTGATTAATGGCTTGGAAAGATAAACTTGATTTTCTTGCCCAGGCCCCTTCTTCCCTTCCTCTCGAGAGCTGTGCTGTCTGTGAGAACATGTGGTCTTAATTACCCTAAACCTTGCAGAAAGCTTAACAGAAAAGACCCTTCCCCTATAGAAGAGGCCTTTGGAGTGTCTGTGGTGCTAATTATTCATTGAATAAGACTATCTAATTCTGGAATTCAAGATTATGGACCTCTATTATGCACAAATATAAGCCACATTCTTCAAAATCAACAAAATGATAATAGTATTTCAACCTCTCTCTGCCTACTCTTTAGTCTGGTTCAGACCTCAGGCTGAGGACAAAGGTGGTATTAATTGGGATCCCTTGAACTTCAATATGAATGCATTTTCATACATTGATATAGAACAATGGTAACATCCAGTTTCATAACAGTCTTTTACCTATTGATCTTATATTTGACAAACTTCATAAATATTTTATTATTTTTAATAATTTGCTCATAGATTATTTTAATTTTTATATTAATAATAATGTCATCTGAAAAGACTTTCATGTTTTTCTTTCCAAACTTATAAGTTTCATTTATAACTCTTGTCTTATTTGCTAGCTAGACCCTCTGGGAAAATGTTGAATAAACGTGATGACAGAATGCATCTTTAGACAACTTGCCTATAAAAAAGTCTGAATATGGTACTTTCTTTTTATGAAAATCTTTAAAAAACTTAATTCCTTAAATGGTTATAGGAACATTCATATTTTCTATTTTTTCTTGGATAAGTTTTGGTAAGTTTTTACAATGTTGAGTCCAGGAATTTTTCCCACTCACATAAGTTTTCAAATGTGATCAGCATAAGCTGCTCATTATATCCTCTTATCTTCTATGTTATCATTCATGTAGGTCACCTTGCCAGAGATTTTAAATTTTTATAAATTTTTCCAGGGATTTCAAGATGGCAGCAGAGTAGTTGGAAGTTACACTCACCTCCTCCCAGAACCAAACTGAAATTACAACTAAACTAAAGAACTATCATCCTGAATAACAACTGAAGACTAGCTGAAGAGGAATCTTATAACCAAGGATTTACAGAAGGAGCTACATCAAGACTGGTAAGAAGGATGGAAATGCAAAAAGGGCTGGCCCCACCCCTACAGGCAGCTGCTAAGATTCTGGGGGCATATCTCAGCTACAGGGGTTCTCTCTGAGAAGCATGAGACCCAAACCCCAAGCTAGGCTCCCCAACCCAGAGCACCAGAACCAGGGAGAGGCATCCACATAACATCTGGCTGTGAAAAGCAGCGGGGTTTCTGTCCACCAGAAAGACACAGGAGTCCACTAGAGACACATGCACCCCCTTAAAGGGTCAACACACAAAATTCCATTCACAACCACTCACCCTGGGCTTCAGCAGAGGGAGGGTGGAGTAGCTATAGTCACTTGCAAAGAGTCTGGGGTTTGTGGCTCTGGGGAAATACTGAGGGGCCAGTTACTAGGATCCCTGTCTTGAGTCATTCTCCATTACTGCAGACACCATCTTTCTTAGGTGGAGAAATCTCAGTTTGGCATCAGCCCACGGGAAAGCAATTGCCCCTCTGTCTGGACTCTGGACTCCCTCTTCCCCCACCCTGTGGAGCTTATATCCTGCAGAGGACTCATCTGTCTTGGCCAGGGTGTAGAAGTCTGGGCAGACTCAGGGGACATCAGTGAATGAGTTGTCTGGCTTTGGGGTAAAAACCATTCCCCTCACTTACCCATGAACCTGATTGGTGCTTCCCTATCATGGGCTCCAGAGGCCCTACCTGCTCAACTCCTAGTGGCTCTGCCCCACTGAGGTTAGGACAACATATAGGACAGATTGAGTCATGTGGCTCTTGGATGGGAGCCACACCCACCACCTTCCCTGAAGACTGACCAGCACCTCCCCATCACAGGATAGCCACTAGCCCCATCCTCCCAACTCTGCCAGAGGCTCTTTCGGTGACTGAGCCTAATAGGCAACCAGCAGGTGGAGGCAGCTAGAGATGGATATTGGTGTACTTTCAGCTTTTGCTGACCCCAGGCCCAGCACCAGTAAAGGCCAGCATTGGTGTGCCCCTTAGTCCTTCCCATACATACTCAAACCCAGCAGAGGCAGCCACAAACTATGAATCACTTGTAGCTGCAAACAAGTTACTGAGGGCCAGGCACAGATAGCATCTGACATTGGCCTACACTAGAGTCCCTCCAAAGAGGAGGCCCAGAACCAACACATCCAGTGGCCAGCTTCAGACAACATCAGCACAGGATCCAATAAGCTTCACAAGCAGCATACCCAAAGGGAGATCTCAGCAGATACCAAACCTTGCTGAGGCAAATTCTACTTTGTGTGGTCAGCACCTGCACAGCAGCATGCACACTGTGGTTGGGGTTGAGCCTCACAGTCAGCCAGCCCAAAGGGTTGATGCCACACATAAACAGCAATCAAGACTCAGTTACAAAAGGAGGACCCACATAGCCCACAGAAGGAACATTCCTGGAACACATAGCTGAGGTGATCAAGAAGACTCTGACACTGGGTCCCACCAGACACCTACTACATAAGGCCATCCCGTGAAGACTGGGAGTCATAGAAGATCTATCTAATACTAGGAAAACCACAAAGAGGCAGACAAAATGGGGAGACAAAGAAACAGGCTCTAAATGAAATAACAGGAAGAATATCCAGAAACAGTGAAATGGAGGCAAGCAATTTAACAAACACAGAGTTCAAAGTAATGGCTATAAGAATGCTTGAGAAACTTAGTGAGAACTGTAACAGCATGAAAAAGGACACAGGAATCATAAAAATGAGCACTCAGAAATGATGAATACAGTATCTGACATCAAGAATACACTGGAAGGAATATGCTGTCGGCTGGATGAAGCAGAAGATGGAATCAGAGATTTGAAAGAGAAGGTAGAAAAAAATGCCCAACCAGAGGAGCAAAAAGGAAAAACAATGTTAAAAATCAGTATAGTTTTAGGGAACTTTGAAATAACATGAGTGTAACAACATCCACATCATAGGGGTACCAGAAGGAGAAGAGAGAGAGCAAGAGATTGAGATCTTATTTGAAGAAATAATAAGGAAAACTTCCCTAACCTGGTGAAGACACACACTCCAGGAAGCACAGAGAGTCTCAAGTAAGATAAGCCCAAAAAGGCCCACATCAAAACATGTCATAATTAAAATGCCAAAGGTTAAAGACATGGAGAGAATATTTTTTTAAGAAGATTTTTATGTTCCTTTATTGGAGCAAGATTCCTGACCAATATACAGTGATACAACTGAACAGAGGCCTGTGCAGAAATTACATATACTATCCATCTAGATAGGTTTTTCACTACATTTTGCCTATTGATGGAATAGTTCCATTTACAAAGCTTTATACACCCAAAAAACTTTAAATTTGACCAGGTTGTCTATTAATTAATCTTTGAAAAACTTAAGTGGCATTTAATTTTAGCTATTATATTTTATAGCATTAAAAAGTATAGGCATTGGGTAGCTTCTCAAAATGTTGTTCCATGCTCAATGGCATTTAGCAGACAAAGCAGAGTCCACCATCTCACCCAGACTCATATAGGTGGGTCTTGTTTGAGAATGATATGCTAAATAGGTGGTACTTAGAGACAAAGTAGTCCTGACCTGAGTTTAACCACCAGTACGGACTTCTTACTGAGCTTCTGTCTTCTTGGACACATTTTATAGTCCCAATAAAGACATGCCAGAAATAGTCCCGTGTGTATCTCAGCTTTAGAGAACCACGTCTGTAAAGACAAGGAGAAAATCTTAAAGGCTGCAAGAGAAAAACAGTTAGTTACCTACAAGGGAGCTCCCATAAGACAGTCAGCTGCTTTCTCAACAGAAATATTTAGGACCAGAGAGATTGTCATAAAATATTCAAAGTGATGAAAATCAAGGACCTACAACCAAGACTACTTTACCCAGCAAGGCTATCATTTAAAATTGAAGGAGAAATAAAGAGTTTCTCAGACAAGAAAAAGCTAAAGGACTTTGTTACCACCAAACCAGTATTATGAGAAATGCTAAAGGGCCTGCTTTAAGTAGTAGAAGAAGGGGGGGAGGAGGGAATAGAGGAACACAGTTAAAAAATAAAGTGGAATAAATACGTACCTATCAATAACCACTTTCAATGTAAATAGTTTACAAGGAAGAGAATGACAGTAATGCAGTGATAGTAGGGGATTTTAACACCCCTCTGACATAAATGGATAGATCCTACAGGCAGAAAATCAACAAGGAAATGGTAGCCTTAAATGAAACACCAATTATCTTAGGAGCATTTTAATGCTCCTATTATCTTAGGAGCATTTTAACCCATAGCTGCAGAATATACATTCTTTTCAAGTGCACATGGAACATTTTCTAGGATAGACCATATGTTAGGACACACAACTAGTCTCAATAAATTAAAGAAGATTGAAATTATGTCAAGTATCTTCTCTGAACCATAATGGTATGAAACTAAAAATTAATCACAAGGAAACAAAAACACACAAAGACATGAAAGCTAAATAACATGTTACTAAACAATGAATGTGTTAACAATGAGATCAAGAAAGATATCAAAAGATACCCTGAAAAAAGTGAAAATGAGATTACAAAAACCCAAAAGCTATGCGAGACAGCAAAAGCAATTCTAAGAGAAAAACGCATAGCATTAGAAGCCTATCTCAAGAACCAAGAAAAATCTTAAATAATCTAACTTTACATTAAAGGAACTCAATAAAGAATAATAAACAAAACTCAAGTAGAAGAAAGTGAGTAGAAGAAAGGAAATAATCAAGATCAGAGCAGAAATAAATGAAATAGAATATTTTTAAAAATACAAAAAATTGCCCTGCCTGGTGTAGCTCAGTGGATTGAGCGCGGGCTGCGAACCAAGCATCGCAGGTTCGATTCCCACTCAGGGCACATGCCTAGGTTGCAGGCCATGTCCCCCAGCAACCGCATATTGATGTTTCTCTCTCTCTCTCTCTCTCTCTCTCTTTCTCCCTCCCTTCCCTCTCTAAAAATAAATAAATAAAATCTTTTAAAAAATACAAAAAAATTAATGAAACAAAGAGCTGGTTCTTTGAAAAGATAAACAAGATTGACAAACCTTTAACCAGTCTCATCAAGAAGAAAAGAAAGAGGACCCAAATAAAAACAATAAAAAATGAAAGAGGAAAAGTAACAACCAACACCAAAGAAATACAAAGGATTATAAAAAAGTATATGAACAACTATATGCAACAAATTAGACAATCTGGATGAAATGGATAAATCCCTAGAAACATACAATCTTCCCAAACTGAATCAGGAAGAATCATAGAATCTGAATAGACAGATTACAACTTGTGAAATTGAAGCATTAATCAAAAACTCCAAACAAAAATCATGGATCAGATGATTTCACAGGTGAATTATACCAAACACTCAAAGAAGAACTAACACTATCCTTCTCAAACTATTCCAAACAATTCAAAATAAGGGAAGACTCCCAAGCTCATTTTACAAGACCAGCATTATCCTAATTCTAAAACGAGATAAAGACATTCCAAAAAAAGAAAATTATAGGCCAATATCCCTAATGAACACAAATGCTAAAATCCTTAACAAAATATTAGCAATACAGCAATACATCAAAAAGATCATATACCATGATTAAGTGGGGTTTATTCTGGTGAGAACATAGATAGTATAGTAGTTTTCATCAGGAGGCATTGGTACCTAATCATCTGTTTTCATGGTATTAGCATTGATGCTTATTGCCTAGATCCATTAATTCATTGGCAACTACAAAAGGCAATAATTCTAATCCTATCACTTTGTTTTGGTTTATTTGCTGAAATAATTATATAAAGAATACTTCCTTTATTTACTATTTGGTTAGCCAGTGGAACAGCTTATACAGGAAGGCAAAATAAATGTTTACTCTGTCACCTTATTTACTAATTTTTAAGATAATGAATTGATTATCATTATCCAAAGATTACCAAAAATAAAAATTCATATTTTTAATATCATTATAATCTCAAGAGTTTAAATGTATGCCCTTTGTAATCTTTATTACTGCTCTTATTATCCTTTCTTTGGCCAACAGAAGTCTCTTCAAGTTGGTTCCTGAGTGTTTTCATATGACCTTAGCAATCTTTGTTACCTTCCTTGACATTTTGTATGATACAACCTTCCAGGTTAATCTAATACACTCTAGACGTTGAGTCAGTTATTTCTCCAAGAAACACTGGTTTGGTTTAAGAGAAAATGATAATGCAAAATCATATTCTAGGTTCTAGCAATACTCTTTGCTAATAATGTAACCTTTTTTTTCTAGGCCTTTTATATATATAAATTGTTTTTCCTCTCAAGGACACAGAGGATAAAAAAATTACAACATTATTATTCATTTCATCTATTTCAATAACATTTCACACATTCCATCTCTCAACATAACAATTACAACTTTAAAATATATTTGCATATGCTCTTCTCATTCTAACCCAATTTTGTTATGGTCAGCCTAAATATATGTACATTGTCAAAGACTGCAGTCATTACATATTTGCGTAGCTGCCGAGGTCTGCCTTCAAAGGACTTGCTGCCCAGCTGCAGGGTGTTGGATTGTAGACAACGTACAACTGGCAGCTACATCAGGTCTACCTCAGCAGCAGGGAGCTGTCTTCCTGAGATTATATCCTTCCTAGTGCAGGCTTTACCTGGTGATTAAGAGGAGTGAACTCTAAAGGCCTTGCCCCTTTGGCCTAATTGCAGATACTCTGATTGTAAATACTTGCTCTGGAGCTTTCTACTAATTTGGGCAAGGCTTTTTGGGGCTCGCATGATAGTTAAACTTTTTCCTGTGCCCAATTCTGCTTTACACCCATTTCCTTTACAGGTGTGGATTTCTAGCAAACATTTTGTGCCCCAAGCTCTATCTCAGTGTCTTTCTGGAAAACCCAACCTACAACAGTTAGTATCAGCAGTGATCTGAGAATGCAGGCCACAAGATGATATTTTGGAGCTGGTTCACCCTTCTATTTGGGGATGAGGAGAGTAGCTAAATTTCAAAGATAGTTCAACACACACCGCATAGGTCTGTTAGGACAAAATCAGGACCCTGTGTGAGAAAATCTGGGACATTGAAACAAGGGATAGAGATATTTGGGTCATTGGTTCTGAAGATCTTGATTCCTAAGACTTCTTTGAAGATTCTGAGCTTGCAGATGTCACCCACTCCTTATTAAAAGTCAGCATGGCCCCCATTATCTTCTCCTCACCCCCTTGCTGGAAAAGAGTACAGAGTCCTTTCCTGCAAAGTAACATGTATACCACTCAGTAATCACCCCATTTCCTCTCCTAGCCACTCACTATGCCTAGAACTAGGGTTGAATTGCAACAAAATCCAGCAGGGTGTGTGATGGGCCCCACATGGGAGAAAGGGACTCATAGACAAAGGGAGCTTTAAGACCTAACCAGTATATTCCAGCCAGCAGAAGCTTGCTTGGGTCTAGATTCTGAGAATGAGTGATCAAGAGTCCAGAAGATAAAATTAGACAGGGAAGAGTTCATTGATGTGGGAACATTCTATGGAGACACAGGATTTCCTATATTGGCAAGGCCCTCAGGAGATGGTCTGAACTCCCTAGTAGGGGTGCTTCTAGAAGTATTGAAAAAGCAGTGGCTCATGCTAAGCAGAGTTGAAATGCCAGGCTTGCCATGAAAGATGGCAAATGAAGAGATAAAAATTCTCAAGATATCAGGCATGCTAGAATGGATATACCGTGTACAACCAGAAGACCTGCTAGATAATTATGTTCCCCTGGAATATAATGTACACATTATTTACAGAATTCATAAGGAACACACTAGTAAAATAGGTACCAGCATAACCATAAAGCTCAGTGGAGGTTCTCTGCAGGCTAGGACTGAGAGTAAAGGAGGCTGTTATAGAGCTTAGCCTACCGATAATGATGGGGATAACAGGACCCTGATACTTTAATAGAGGCCAGATGGCAGCACTGCTGTTAATGTCTCTAATCAACTTGAAATTCTATTTGGTTCCTTATCAATTAGTTTCTGTCACTTTTCTAATCTCCTTTTACATGCCTTTTTTTTACAGCTTATTAATTATAATTTGCATTCTACTTTTGACAATTCCAATATATTCCAGCTTTGCCCTTGTGTTTCTGCAGTTTACTGTGTCTTCTGATTCTAGCAAATGGGGTATGTGTGTGTGTGTGTGTTTATAAGTTCATATTCCTTGAAAATTTATGTACAGGAATTTTTGAGTCCTGAAATTTTAAAAATATTCCCACAGGGAGGATTTTCATTTGATTCTTCCAGGGACCTGGGTGGACAATGCATCCTGAGTCCTCTTTAAAATAAGTATTCAGCTTGGAGGTTGGCTTTCAAATCTTAGGGTTCTTGTGAATTTTGGCCCCAGATACAAGTGAAGGTAGGCTTGGGGTTAGGTATTCTTGCAGAAGACTTCTGCCTTATTTTCCTCCACTCAGAACTAAAGCCAAGACATGGAAAGATCCCCACTGTCTCTCTGTGCAGTGTGGGGTTTTCTTAAGCCTTAATTTACCATTGAGTATGTTGCCCTTCCGTGATGTTGGCTTTCTGCAGGACTCTCAGGTCTGACTCCCCTCCCACTTCCCATGGGCTCTGTCTGCTGCCTAGTTCAAGTCTAAGCTCTAGGAAACTACGGATCCACATATGCCCTGTGGCAAATGCTGTCTAGACTTGTCATTGCAAGGCTTTCAAGATTTCTTTTACTTTCTCACACACTCAGCAAAGCACTTGAATAAATTACTCAGCATCTTTAGGAGTTCTAAACTTGGAGAGTTTCTCCCATCTCTGCCATGTCATAAGGAACAGAAGTTCTCTTCCTTTGAGCTTCCACAATCATGATAAATTTTCTTTGTTCCATGGTATTTTTTAGATTGTTTCCATGGACAAATTTCCTTTTTATTCATCCTCATACATGGCAGGGTCTATAAACTCAGAATCTTTGGAAACAGCAGGGTGTATGAATCACCCTTGGATCCACTCTAACTCCTAGGCTAATGGATGACTCCTTCCTTGGTTCTACAGCTAAAGGTAAGATGATATTCATAGCTCCAGTTGTTGCAATTTGTAACAGACTTTCATTTAGGTCAGCATCAGTGGCATTTTCTCCTATATCATTGTTCCAGGTTCTAATGCTTTGAATAAACATGGCTCTAGAAAATCTAGTTTCCAGCAGGTACTGTTATCGACATTATTTTTCTCTCTTACTGCAACTACTTGACCCACAAGAACACCTATCAAAATGTAATGTCCTACCACCAGTTTCTCCAACTCTCCCCTCCATTCTCTTCCCCAGTTCCTAGCCATTGTTGCCATTGGTTCAGTAGCTTTTCCCAATACACTCACTAACATCATTTTCATAGCTGATGAGACTACATCTGTCTTTCTACAAACAGAGGAAGATGGCTGAGTGGTAGAGAACAATTTATAGGGAACCTCAAAGTGTTCTACCCCATGCCCTAAAGGAATATTTCCTTATTTTCTGGTTTGTGAAAAGCCTCACCCTCTGATCAACAAAGTAGGCATCAAGGGGTTGTGAAGTAAATTTCCCCCCAGGTGTTCTGTTTTGTGAAGTTTTAAGTGAGACTGGAGTGTGCCATGAAGAAACTTACATAGAATTTTTTCCCCAATTTGTTCCATCTCCCTATACTTAAGAGATTCTTCTCAGATTCTAGCACTAGATGGTCCATAATGTTTACTTCAGTTGGTTTTTATCTTTTTTCTAGTCCTCTGGGGGTATTTACGTCACTGGGATATTTTGAGAAGCTATAGTCTGCTGACCTGCACAAATTATGTAAAAATAGGATGCGTTCACCCAAAGTTTCTGTCTTCCACATTCCTGATAAGTTGGAAAATGTTTTTTAATATATTTTATTGACTATGCTATTATAGTTGTCCCATTTCCCCCCTTTATTCCCCTCTGCCCTGCACACCCCTTCCCACCCACATTCCCCTCCTTTAGTTCATGTCCATGGGTCATACTCATAAGTTCTTTGGCTTCTACATTTCCTATACTATTCTTAACCTCCCCCTGTCTATTTTCTACCTACCATTTATGCTACTTATTCCCTGTACCTTTTCCCCCCATTCTCCCCCTACCACTCCCCTGCTGATAACCCTCCATGTGATCTCCATTTCTCTTATTCTGTTCCTATTATAGTTGTTTGCTTAGTTTGTTTTTGTTCTTTTTTTTAGGTTTGGTTGTTAATAGTTGTGAGTTTGTTTGTCATTTTACTGTTCAGTTTTGATCTTCTTTTTCTTAGATAAGTCTCTTCAACCTTTCACAGAATAAGGGCTTGGTGATGATGAACTCCTTTAACTTTACCTTATCTGAGAAGCACTTTATCTGCCCTTCCATTCTAAATGAAAGCTTTGCTGGATAGACTAATTTTGGATGTAGGTCCTTGCCTTTCATAACTTGGAATACTTCTTTCCAGCCCCTTCTTGCCTATAAGGTCTTTTTTGAGAAATCAGCTGACAGTCTTATGGGAACTCCTTTGCAGGTAACTGTCTCCTTTTCTCTTGCTACTTCTAAGATTCTCTCCTTATTTTTAATCTTGGGTAATGTAATTATGATGTGACTTGGTGTGTGCCTCCTTGGGTCCAACTTCTTTGGGACTCTCTGAGCTTCCAGGACTTCCTAGAAATCTATTTCCTTTGCCAGATTGGGGAAGTTCTCCTTCATTATTTGTTCAAATAAGTTTTCAATTTGTTGCTCTTCCTCTTCTCCTTCTGGTATCCCTGCAATTTGGATGTTGGAATATTTAAAGATGTCCTGGAGGTCCGTAAGCCTCTCCTCATATTTTTGAATTCTTGTTTCTTCATTCTGTTCTCATTGAATGTTTCTTTCTTCCTTCCGGTCCACACCATTGATTAGAGTTCCAGTTTCCTTCCCATCACTATTGGTTCCCTGTACATTTTGCTTTTATTTCACTTAGCATCGCCTTCATTTTTTCATCTAATTTGCAACCAAATTGAACCAATTCTGTGAGCATCCTGCTTACCAGTGTTTTGAACTGTGCATCTGATAGGTTGGCTGTCTCTTTGTCACTTAGTTGTATTTTTTCTGGAGTTTTGATCTGTTCTTTCATTTGGGCCATTTTTTTTTTTCCTCAGCGCACCTGCTATGTATAAGGGGCAGAGCCTTAGGTGTTCACCAAGGTAGGGCAACCCACGTCACTGCTTTGTGATGCTGTATGTGGGAAAAGGGTCTGAGAGGGAACAATGACACTTGCTCCACTCTCTGCCAGATTTCAGTTACTTCTCCCACTACCCACAAGCAAAGTGGGCCCTTCTAGTGCTGATTCCCAGGTGTGTGGGTTTGTGTACATTCTAGGACACTGTGGACCTCTCCAACAGACTCTTCTATGAGGCTGCGAGTTTTTCCCGCTACCACCTCATCCCCCACAGGTGTTTTCAATCAGTGGTTTGAGTTTTTATTTTCCCATGCTGGGACCTCAGGTTGTAAGGACTGTCTTGCTCCCCAGTTGTTCCTCCTGGTTTATTCACACACAAATGTGGGACCACTCCCTCTGCCAGCAGCTGCCTTGCCCACCCTGGTCTTCCACCATCTCTTTGCTATGAGTCCTCTCCACCCAGCTGCCCATCTCTGCCCCTCCTACCAGTCTGGATGGATGTTTCTTCTTTAACTCCTTGGTTGTTGGACTTCCATACAGTTCAATTTCCTGGCAGTTCTGGTTATTTTTTGTTTTAAATTGTTGTTGTCCTTCTTTTGGTTGTGCAAAGAGGCACAGTGTGTCTACCTATGCCTCCATCTTGGCCAGAAGTCAAGTTGGTAAATGTTTTCAAAGGAGATTGGACCCTCACAATTGGCTGAGGGATCCAAATATTGGGACCAGACTTCAGAGTGGTGACCTGGCATGGGTCTCCCACAACAATGCATACCAGTCGATGGGGAAAAAAATCAACTCAACTGTCTAAGCTAAGTCTATGTTTTCAGAAAAGTAGTTATATAGCACCACCTCCTCCTCCCTCTGACCTCAATCTCTGGTCTACTTCTCTCAACATGGAGCCCAGTATTTTTGTCTTATGTTTTCTCCCAGTGACAATTCCTCCTCATTTCCCTACTGTTTAAGCCCTTCAATTCCTTAGCAGGTTTTTACAATTGCAGAAGATCCACGTACAATTGCTGGTTTATGGAACGAGGTAAAAATAGAGAAGCCCTTCGAGATTGGCATCCTGGTCCTTGGGTGGGTCAGGATTCCTTTTGCTGCCAGAATTAAGTCCAGACAGCTCCTCTGCAACTTTCTGAGACAATAAAGCAAATCAACAATTTTTCATGTGCATTTCTCAATGTTCCTACTATTCAGTGAATGAGTATATTGCCAATGATTCCTGCATCAGTCGATCTGGGTAGATGGCATCCAGAAACCTCATACTGATTATATCGCCTTCTAAGCTCATGCATTTTAAGAACCTCACTCAGATTATTAACAAATGAACTTTCCCTTGCTAACAATGCAGGAAGTGGTCAGGCATGAGCTCTCAAGATTGTAGCCTCAATGACAAAATCATTAAATAATTTTGTGATTCAACAACCTTACTCAAGGATAACAGATGAATGCCAGTTTTAGAAAAGTGTTCAGTGTTGGACTAAAGATCTCTGTCACTGGACCTGCTTCTTCAAAATTATAGATGACACAAAGCTAGAAAGAACCACTACTAGGTGGACTGAAAAACTAAGATTCAGTGAGCAAGCAAAGACAATGGCCTAAAACAAATGAAAGGGGAGGAGAGAGAAGTTTTTAATGATAAAGTTACCTGCATTTAGATTAAAATATTTAATTGCTTACTGTAACTGTCTAATCCAGGAAAGCCCTAACTTAATAGCAGTTTCTGTAGAAATACCTGGAGGTTTTCATCTATCAGACACTAAATATTAAATAATCATAGAATCTGGGTTTTTTTATAAATGCTGATAGGCATTTAAATCCAGACCCAGGAGGATTGCAACCTTCTATCCTCCACACTATTAGAACCCTCCTGGTGTGGCATTTAGGTGACACCTTTGGAGGACAACAGAAAATGTGGGCATCCTTTGTCAACAGGAACCTGGACTGTCAAGGACATGGAGACTGTCCCAGGATCTAGAAACTGTCACAAGAGAAACAATAAGCTAAATCAGGATGGAAAAGAGATCTCTATCTTTAAATGTTTAAAGTGCTGTCAAATGAAAAAGGAAGCAAATTTACCTCTGTTTGCTCTATTTCATAGAACTCTGCCAATGAATCCAAGTTTGCGGGAGGTGGACTGACTTCAGCTTCTAAAAGGATATCTAATCAGCTTCAGCTGCACCACATGGCATGGTCTACCTCATAATGCAGTGAGATCTTTGTCAATGGAATTACTCAAAAAGGGTCTGGATGACCATCCGCTAGGAAGTTATGGGAAAAAAACGGGAGGGGTGAGAGGAGATTGGACAGTGACCTCCAACTTTAAGAAGTTATGATTTTAAAATTATTTCCCACTAGAGTTTTAATGACTAATACATAGAGCAGCTACCATAGGACCGAAACAATGACTAATGGCACCACACCAGGCATTATCGCAGTCATTATCACAGGGTTTACGGGAGATAAAATTTTTGTCTGGGGTAGGGCAAGGAGGGTCTTCTAAATGCTTATTCACTGAGATAACTTTGTTGTGTAGAAAATTGGCTTTAGTTTATATGTTTGACTGAATCAGTATTCTTGTAAGATGTTGGAGATCGGAGGAGCAAGCAAAGGAAGAAAAGACGACAGCTTGCCCTTTGTCCCGTGACAACCCAGGGCAGTGGAAAGTATTACACACACTTTATAAATGAAGATACTGACACAGAGAAGAGCCGATGGTCACACTGCTAGTAAAGACTACATCATAGTGAAAGAGATAGAAAAGAAGACAAATGGGCTTTCTCAAAGTCTTTTTTATGGGGCTCCAGAAAAGAGCTTTAGAGGTTCTCTATTCTAACCACACATCAGGAATACAAAGTCTTTATTAGAGAGTTGGGTATGTGCACTTGGACTAAAGATCAACCTAATAAGAAAAGAATAAAGTTGGCTCTTAAAACCTAATGTCTCTAATGACTCTGCCTTCCTCAACCCCCTCCATCTAGTTTGGACCAGGCTACTACTGCAGACACCCAGTGCAGATGCATGGGTGTCTGGCCCTGGGAGCAGAGACCCAAGCAGACTGACCCATAGTATCCTGGTGCTCAGCATTGGTCTCTGGAACCAGATGGGGCCCCAGGCCAAATCTCAGGCCTTGCCAGTCCAGTCCAGATACCCAAGGAGCTGTGTGTGTTCCAAACCACCCCATATGCCTGCACCCTAGGGAGCAAGTCTCTGTGGGAAAGAATGCAGTATTCCCAACATGCATGTGGTCAATTCCATTTCTTTCTCTGAATTTCCTGATTGGGCTGTCAATGCTTCCATAGTGCCTCAGAGAGGAGGCCCCAAGATGCCATGTTTTCTGCCCTATAACCTCCCATCATTCCCACAGGCAGACCTGGGTGCAGTCCAGCCTCTGAGCCAGTACAAGGAGCAGAAACTCTCACCCTCCTGGTATGATTCACTGGCCTCTCACTTCCCAGCTAGTGACACATCCTGGTTCAAAAATAAATTTTTAATCTGCATCAAATCTTTGAAGGGGAGCCAATGAGAATTGAGTGGCATAAGAAAGAAAAAAAGAAGGAAAAGAGAAACATCTTGGTCTCTAGCATCTGTCAGAGCAGGAACTGGTCCTCTAAATTCTAAAACAAGCTCTGCGAGGTCTCAGTGGTTGTGGCGTTCTGATTTTCCTGGCTTCGGTCATGCTATGCAAGGCTCTGTGAAGAATACCAAGTTGTGTAAGGTATCTTCCTGTCCACAGAGAGCTCATGCCTCCTGGGAAAACCTTGAATCTTCCAGGTCACAGTGGCCCCTTCCACCTGACCCCTTAGCATTTTACCTGTTTCCTTCCCATGAGTCTCACACTGCAAATGGGTCACTTCTTATGTTCTTGCTACACTAGAAGCTCATTAAATTCAAGAACTGGATTCTAATCATTTTTAAATCTACAAAGTGGCTAATATAATGTCCACCACACAATAAAGGCTCCATAAATGTGTAATGAAGGCAGTCTCACTGGGGAGATGAAAGATATATGGGCACAAATGGGAAGAGTATGCCAGGCAGTGCAAGTGCAGCATAAAGGGGAAGAAACCCAGGTGGTGTGTCAGCTCAGTTGGCTCTGACCCCAGCTCAGCCTAAATTAATAGCTGTGTAAACTTAGACAGGTTGTTTCCTCTCCCTGAGCCGGCCAATCCAGGCACCCCAGTTTCCATGTCTGTCAGATTAAGAGGTTGGTAAAGGATTTCTGGAGACTCTTTCAGATGGAGGTTCAGAGATATGTGGGTTCCCTAAAAGGTGGGTAGCAAAGTTCTGTGTGAACTCACTACCTTCTGGTACTGCCAACCTGAAATTCTCCTTTTGGAGGCAGGGATGCCCCTCAGGGTTATGTCTCCTGGTTCTCTGCCACCAGGAACTAGAGGGTCTCAGCTGGATGAAACCTCTCAGCAAAGATCTGCCCCTGTGAGCTTCTCTCCATACCATACCTTGCACAGCTGGCTTAAGAAAGAACTTGAGCAAGTTTTCTGGTCTCCACATACCTGAATATACGTTTTCCCCTGTTTTGAAAATTAGGACATCTGCCCATCCCAGACTTTGAAGCACTTAAGATTCTATAGTCATTACCTGCGGATCATATTCGTCCCCTGGGACACAATTTGTCTGCCTCACTGGGAGGTGCTACGTGTTCTCTTACCAACTCTTCACCTAACTGTGATTGGCCCACACTTTCTTAATGGACTAAATGAATTCAAAAGTAGAATCTGAATAGTTCAGGATTCTTTCTATTATCCATTAACATTTCACCAGCTGTCCCAAAAAATGGTTCTCTGACTCCTTTAATGTTTTTTTTTTGTTCATATTGTAGTTTAAAAGATTTCTTCTTTTTCTCAATACTATTTGAAAACTTCATCTCCTTCAGCAGTTTCAGAATTTTGACTCTTCTCACAGGTCTCCGCTAACCTTGGACGAGTCACTTCCTTCTGGGTCCCCTGGTTGGGGCCTTGGAAAGCTGGACTCAAGGAGAGCTCCCAAAGAAATTACCTATTTGTAAAGATTTGTAAAGTTGTTTCCCTTTTTACCTCCTTATCAGGCTCATTTCACTTGAAGAGTCACAATTAACCTTCCTAGACTCTCACAAACTTTTAAATCTGTTTCCACTTCTCAGAGCTCTGGGTATACATCTGATTATCTAAGACACTGGTGTCCCTAAATCTAGGGAAGGTGTAAGGGTTCCCATCCTTGGACACTTCTACCTAAGAGTACTTCCCCCAAATTTTCTGTCATTTCTTTACCTTTAAAATGAATTATTTCTTATTGATCACCTTTGAGTACAGAGAAGGACTCTCCCAAATTCAAAACAGTGGCAGTCTCTGGGGAGGGAGGGAAGACACAGCTGAGGTGGGGGAACAGAGGGAACTTTGCTTGATCTAAGGTTTTCCTTCTCCAGTGTAGGGCCAATGTCTCAAAGCAGTAAGTTTTGTTAATTCCAGAGGTCAGTTAGTACATTCATTTCTGTTAGATTATTTTGGGTATTCTTTCACACATTTGTCAAAGTACAATAATACATTTAAAAAATTAAATCCAGAATGACAGTTCACCTGACTGCTTCCTCCATTTTCTGAGAGAGAAATCGGTAAAGTAATAACAGAATTCATCAGCTATTCTGCTCTTCAGACGTCTCAGCCTCACATTTCAGGGTGTACCCCTGACACTTGCTATGTAGACATAGCTCCAAAGGCACCTCCTCCCTCCCACTCTTTCTCCCTGTGTTGCAGTCTTTCCCTCAGCCATGTGGTCCTTGGCACTCATTTTGATCCCTGTCTTCCTTCTCAGAACACATTTCTTTCAGACTTCTGTCTTACTTTATTTCTCCCATATTCTCTAGGAATCCAGAAGACATTTATTCTTTCTAATAATTTGGGACACATTTGTGCATTACTTGGGTCCTCTTGCCTTTTCTTCCTGAGAGGCACATGCTTTTACTTAGAGCCCACATCAGTGGTGACCAACATTTCTCAGTGACAGCTAGCTAAAAAGAGATTTTACCAGAATGGCTGTCCTAAACAACAGACCGTTATCTGTGTGAGGTAGCCTGTGATAACTGGACACCTGAGCCTCTGTCCCTGCCACCCAAGGGAAGTAATGCAGAGAAGGGGCAGAGAAAGGTAAAAACCAGAGGGCACAAAAAAACAACCTAACTGCCTTTATAATTTCCTCATGTCAATTCTGTGTAGGACACACAATAAAACAGAAGTTGTTAAACCAAGATAGGAACCATGTTAATGAAATTTATGAAGGAAGTTGTCTGTGCAAGACCTACAGCAAATACAAAATTGTTCAACAACAAAGCTCAGCCAGTGAAGAGAGTTTGATAAGGCACAGAAAGTCACCATAGCAATGAGAGAAGATGAAGGTAGAATTATTCAGTCCTGAAGTTGTTCTTTTCCTATGGAATCTTATAAATCTTCTTCAAATGCCATAGGCGATCAAAGCAAGACAATGTGCAGAAAAGACAATGAAGCTAAGGCCTTCTCTGTTTAGGTCTAACATTGCACAAATGCATGCAGTAGACAGCAGTAGAAGAATTCAGATCACTTTAAAAAGGGGATGGCAATTCTGACCTGAAACCAATCACACACAGAAAATCTTAAGAGAGCATTCTCTAAGTTAGCATAAAACATGGGATTGGTTGAAGAAAGTGACCAGTGTACACGTAGTGTCTAGAATCAATGTGACACCCAGAAAAGAACAACAGAGGCAAAGACCTAAAACTAGAATCCACCAGAAAAATGCTCCTTAATTACCCCTGGCTCAGGGTTTCACTGTTACTCTACAGAGCATGGCTTCTCATAGTGAACACCAGAGCCAGAATTGTACTCCTCTGGTTGTTTTACTTTAGCATGTATATATTTTGGGGGTATACACACATATACCCACCATGTTCTTATATTAACTGCTTACTAAATTCTGTGTGGTTTATTCTACAGTTTGGGTTCAGCTCCTATCAATTCTTCTTCTTATAGCTTTTATTGAAAGTCAACATAAGAGGATTTGGGGGAATGTTGTTAAGAAATACCTGAAACGAACCCACTGACACTGCAGTGGACTCTGTGGTGCCAGCAGAGGGAGGCTCATAAAGCTGCCACCCTTAAAGGGGTCTTACCTGGATAAGCCACATATGACACTGGACAGGATGTTAAAACTCATCAAAATTCATATTCCATCAGGATGGCATTTATAATATAATTGAAAAGGGTGAAATTATTGTTACATAAAATGCTAAATGACAATAAAAGCTCAAATTAATAAATGAGATATCATGAAACAATACATGACTTATTGCTAAATGAATGTTACTGATCATAGTTGCTATAGGATATCAGAAAAGTGATAAAGAAAACAAAGAAGAACTAATTAATGGGGACATATTCCATGTTTATGGATTTAAAGACAATATGGTCAGGATGTCAGTCCTTCCCAACTTGATCTATAGAGTCAACACATCCTAATCAAAATCCCAGCAAGTTATTTTACAAATATCAGCTAATTTATTCTAAAGTTCATATGGAAAGACCAAAAAGACCCAGAATAGTCAACACAATATTGAAGAAGAACAGAGTTAGAGGACCGACACTACCTGACTTCAATAAAGCTACAGTAATCAAGACAATGTGGTATTAGCAAAAGAAGAGACAAACAGATCAATGGAACAGAACAGAGAGCCCAGAAATAGACCTGCACAGTCAACTGATCTTTGACAAAGGAGCAAAGGCAACACTATGGAGCAAAGATAGTCGCTTCAACAAATGCTGCTGGAACAACTGGACATCCATATGCGAATAGATGAATCTAGACACAGACCCTATACCCCTCACAAAAATTAACTCAGAATGGATCATATACCTCAATGTAAAATAAAACTCTAAAACACCTAGAAGATAACATAGATGACCTTGGGTATGATGATTACTTTTTAGATACAATGCCAACAACACAATCCACGAAATAAATCATTGATAAGCTGGACTTCATTAAAATTAGAAACTTCTGTTCTGCAAAAGACAATATCAAGGTAATGATAAGACAAGCTGCAGACTGGGAGAAAATATTTGCAAAAGACACATCAGTTAAAGGACTGTTGTCCAAAATATACAAAAATTCTTCAATAATAAGAAAACAAAACACCTGATTTAAAAAAATGGACCAAACACCTTAATGGATACCTCATCAAAGAGACAGTCAGATGGAAAATAAGTATGTGAAAAGATGCTCCACATCGTATGTCATTAGAGAAGCGCAAATTAAAAGGACAATAAGATAACACTATACACCTGTTAGAATGACCAAAATCCAGAACACTGACAACACCAAGTGCTGGTGAGGATGTGGGGAAATAGAAATTGTTGGTGAGAATATAAAATGCTACAGACAACTTGGAAGATAGTTTGGCAATTTCTTATAAAACCAAACATTCTCTTATCATATGATCCAGCAAATTCTGCTCTTTGTTATTTACCCAAATGAGTTGAAAACTTACATCCACAAAATACCTGTACATGGACATTTATAGCAGCTTCATTCATAATTGCCAAAACTTGGAAGCAACCAAGATGTCCTTCTATAGATGAACAGATAAATAAACTGTGGTACATCCAAACACTGGAATATTATTCAGTGCTAAAAATAAATGAGCTATCAAGCCATGAAAAGACATGGAGGAAACTTAAATGCATTACTAAGTACAAGAAGTCAATCTAAAAAAGGTTACATACTGTATGATTCCAATTATATGACTTTCTGAAAAAGGCAAAACTATGGAGTCAGTGAAAGATCAGCAATTGACAGAGGTGCAGGAGGGTGGGGAGAGATAACAAGGCAGAGCACGGAGGATTTTTATGGCAGAGAAAATACCCTCTATTATATTATAATGATGGATGCATATCATTATACATTTGTCCAAACCCATAGAATAGAGAACACAAATAGTGAATCAAAGGTAAACTGTGGACTCTGGGTGGTTATGATGTGCCAATGTAGGTCTGCCCTTGGTAAAAAATGTGCCACTCTAGCGAGTGATGTTAATAATGAGGGAGGATGTACGTGTGTGTGTGTGGAGGCAGGGAGAAGACATATGGGACTCACCACCTTCCTCTCTATTTTGTTATACATCTAAAATTGCTCTAAAAAAAGTAAAGTCTTTTTTTATTAAAAAAAGAGCTTATGCACTGAAAAGTGAATACGAATTAATTTGTTACACCACTACTCTTGAGTTGCAGAATTACAAGATGTGAACATGGGATGGAACTTGGACGATCTCTTCTGAGGAGGAAGATGAGGCATTGAGGAAGTTCATCACTACACCAGGCTGGGGAGCAGCAGAACCAGAACAAGACCCTAGTCCTCCAAATTCCATTTGATATTCTTTCCCCACAGTGTCTTTCCTCTCCTCCCAATATTTCCTACATAAGAGGCAATCAAATCAAAAGGCAGTGTAAAAATATAACTAGTAAGTACATGGGAGTTTTAAGTGTCTTTGAAGAGCCTTCACAAATATAATTTATTTATTCATATATGAATGTTATATGAATAAAATTATATTAATGAAATTATATTTGCATACATTCTAAAAATATCAGGATAGATACATTTAAAGGATGAATAGTGAAATGCATGCACTGCATGATATGAAGCTAAAGGTGTAGGTTCGCTTTATTTTAAGTGGTTTTGGACTTCAAAGTTTCCAATGCCTATTTATGTGCATTTCATTTGATATTCACAATCTCCATGTATAGAAGTTCTCACTTAACATTGTCTGTAGGTTCTGTGACTTCAAATAATGAAACCAATTTTACCACAGGCTAATTGATATAAACAAGACTTAAGTTCCTATGGCATTTCATCAACATAACAAAATGACATTAAACAAAACAATGTTTCTCAAGGAGCTGCTGTACAACAGGCAAGATTGGTGTTGTCCCCTCTTTACATTGAAGAAAACTCAGAATGTAACTCTTCTGACTTGTAATCCATTGCCCCTTGAAGGGCAAAGGGCTGAAATAATTTGACAACAACTTTCTCAATGAACTCTCTAGTCTTTGTTGAAAACTTCAGTACTAATGGTCAAAAAGATTCATGATGTTTGGCTCAAGAAACTTGAGAAATAATCCGGGGATATAGGTCCAAGGTATAAAGCACAAATGCTCTGTAAATTATAAAATTCTACAAAATGTTAGTGGTGGTTGACATTTTATTTCAGGCACCATTTCCCGAGTTTCTGACCCAGAGATGGAAATGCCATTCAGTTCCAACTACAGCACAGCCAGTGAGACATCCCAGGCCCAGCTGGGCAAGGAGTCAGGACCGGCTGGGGTGTCCCCTTTGCTCCATCAATTCCTTATGCCGCCAGACCCAGTGCTGAAGGGAGGAAATTACAGTCTTCCCATTTTATGACTTCCATGGTGTGGCTGAAGGATTTAAAACAGCCAGCCTGACTGATGGGGAGGCTGGGTGGTTTGGGAAACCTTCTCTTTGTGTTTTATTTGCTTCTGTCACAGTCTGTAGAAGTGATGAAGACTAGTCCTTCCAGCAGCTGCCTCTGCCAGATCTGCCAAGCTGCTGCCGCTCTGAGGTGGGGGGCTGGGGCCAGGCAGGGTGGGCCCAATCTTGGGTGGCAGAGTCACAACAGACTTTGCTCAGAGCCTTAAATATTAAGTATGAGTACAAACTATGTGACTGCAAGGGACTCCAGTGTCAGTCCAACCTAAATTCAGATCCCAACTCTGCCACTGCCTCACTGTGCAGGTGTGAACAAATGACTTCATGCCTCTAATTACTTAATGTTCCATCCTCTGTAACATGAGGACAGGAATAATCCCTTCCCCATATCCTTTCTGTAAGCATTTAATGAGATAATGTGGGCACTTAGCATCAAATGTTGCCCTAAATAACAATTGCCAACTATTGCTATAATTGTTATAACAACCATTATCAATTATTATTAAGGGTTTAATATGACAATGAACTGGTCGGAGCTGAATAAAGGGAAAGATCTAAGAGAATTTGGGTCCAGGATCTTCGGATCAACTGATCAGAATACTGATTCTCCTTCCTTCTTTGAAGTAGTCAAGAGAGATTTTTTGTAGAAGGGAATGTGGGGGGAAGGCAAGTTGCAGGGGAGCAGGTAAAGTATGTTAATTGTCTTCTATATGTGTGTGTGTTTTTTTTAAGAGGAAAAATTCTTTTACCTTCCAGCACTCAGTGTCCACTGGGCTTGGAGCAAGTAAAGTCAGGGCCAGCTACCTAGGAGAAGGTGTAGAAGTAGAAGGCAATGACGTTGACATTATAGTCCATGGGGAGGAGTGGCCTACATGCCTGGCCCCACACAGAGGTGGGAGGAAGAGTGCCTGGGCTTCATCAGGGTGAAGCTAAAGAGTTATCAGCCTGCATCCCTCTGCCCTGGGCCAGCGCCAAAAGGAAACCTTCCTGCAGGGGTCCGGGTCTTCCTTGCAGAGCCCACATACAGGATGGGGAGGCCGATCTGAGCGGGGAGGAAAAAGGTGCATTAAAGCACCTTCAGTAGGTAGGAAATTTACTTACACTATCTATGCAATCCTCAGCACCACCATAGTACTTCTACCTTCATTTTACCAATGATAAAAGTGGAGTGCAGGCAAAGACCGATGTCACTGTGCCAGTAGGTGACCAATCAATCACAGGTGTGTGACTCTAAAATGCAACTCTGTCTAAGATCCTTGCCCAGATCCAAGAAAAAGCTCATGAATCTGAAAGTCTGGAAACCCGGATTGTAGCTGCTATTCTGCCCCTAACTAGCTGGGTGATTTGGACAAGATACCTTGCTTTTGGGGGCTGGAGAGCCCCCCTGGGTTAAATGAGACAGAGGTCTCTATGACTCATAGGGAGCTACCATGTCTGCCTGTACTCTGGGAACGACAGATCCAGTGTGGCCATTACAGGCCTCATGCACAGGGAGAGAGCTGTGCTCACCCATGCAGCCCTGGCCCACAGGGCTGGAACCCAACGCTGGCCTTATGTCAACCCTTCCAGCTCTGTCTGCCCAACTTGCTTCCCAGGCATTGCTCTTCATCTTCCTCTTGTCTCCTACCCCTACACAGACAGCCCCCTCCCCAGCTGGGGAAAATGCCTATGTCCCCGCCATACATTCAACAATGTTCGGATGTACAATGCTGAATTTCATAGTGTCCCCAGGATAGCATTAACTCAGGTTAATTGCTATTTATTTCCTTGGAGATTTAGTTATTAACAATTCATACCTGGAAGCCTGAGAAATCCCAAATCCTTAAACGTTCAGGGGTTAAGAAAGGCATAATATGGTGGTTGCCTCTTTCTCTTGCCCCCTCTGCATGCCAAGCCCACCTGCTTAGCCACAGGAGAAACCAAGGGATTCTAGGCTACCCTCAGGAGAGCAATTCCTTCATGCCACACTCACTCTCATACCTCGGAGGTAAGCAATACCTCTAGTTTTCTCCATGAAGCTGTGAACTAATTCAAAACCTGGAGCCCCAGCTTCACTCAGAGGCACAAAGCATCAGGATTCTGGGCAGACCCCACACAGCCTCCTATTGACAGTTTATTGTCTGAGAACTTCCCACCAGCACCCCTGACCTGGGCAGGGAAACAGAGCTAGGAGGTGCCAGCTGTTCTAATGCTATGAGTAACCCTGGGAGGGAAAAAGGAGAGACTCACCCAAAGGATGTGCTCTGAGGGAGATGGAGGTGAGTGTTTTGAGTTACAGGGGGCTGTCCTGCAGTGTGCAGGCTAAAAGCACAACCCTGAGGTGGCCCCCTTCTGATATGCGGCATCCCCACTCCTTCACTTACTAGCTCTGTGACCTCCAGAAAATTATTCAGTGTCTTCTACCTCTTCAGTCTTTTCTGATGTGTAAAATGGAGCTAATTACTTACACAGGGTTTTTTGCACAAATTAAATTAAATAGTGCAAAGATTTTTTTGCTTAGTGAGTACTGTTAAATTATAGCATTGTTTGGGAAACTTGTGGTGAGTTCTATGGAAAAGCCTGCACTCTTTGATAAATTCAGATTATTTTATATAAAGTTTTCTTAAATGAATTTTGAGACCCCAAAATTCCCACCAGATGAAAACTTGCTTTCTTTAAAATAGGTGTGACAGGCATGTTGGAGAGGGGCTGTATTATTATATAAAAGAAATGGGTACTTAGAGTCCCCCCAGTTTGCCAAGACATCAACAGTGCTTCTGTCTGGGGAGCAGGCTGGGGCAGGGACCCTAAGGGGAGAAGGCCTTGAGCTCTGGGAGAGGCCCAGTGTACAGAGACCAGTTCTCTAAACAGAGAGCTCTGGGTGCCTTCCTGGCTAAAGAATAATCACTGTGACCATGGGAGAGGAGCCTGCCACTCTCACACACAGTGTCCCTGTGTCCCTCTGGCCCCTCAGTGCTGCTACTAAATGGAGCACTGGACTGAGCAGAGCCAGCCAGTCACTCCTCGTGAGACATGAGGATCAGAGGGAGCTGCACAGTGTCCTTGTCATTCCTTAGCTACCCTGTCTGACCTTGATGATCCCCCAAGACCTTGAAGCATATTTGGGGGTGAAGAGGTGCTGAGCGCATGGCATCCTAGAAATATGGGTGACAGTGGATGGCCACCACTGTCTGACAGATCGCCATGCAGGCTTCTTCTTTGGTGGTCCTGGTCCAGAAAATGGAAACCGGTGGGAAAACAGGCAAAAAGTATGAGACTGGGGAAGATGAGAGCAAGGAATGACTGGGAGAAAGTAAGAGCTAATTCTTTCCCACAATGACCAATAATAAATAAGCAGGTAGAATGTTCTCGAATGAAAAAAGCAATCAATCAGTGGACTGCAATTTTTCCAGCTGGCTCCTCAACAGATTGATACCAGGGGTATTAAAGCAGAAAAGCAAAGGGAGCCAGTGTGGAGGTTGTAGGGATCCTGATGGGATTGTCTTAGACATGCATCAGCCCCAGAACCATAGTGTTTGAACATTTCCGCTGTGTCCCACAGTGGAAAACCCCCAAATAAAAGACCCTGCTGAGCCTTTTGGCTCCAGGGTAACATACACCAGAATTACTTCCTGCACTGCCTTGTGTTCAACAAACACAAAAATGTGTTTGTTCTATGAGACTGGCTCATATACATGACAGGAGCTAATCTCTCCACAACCAGAAATGTTTAAAAAAAAAACAATGTTTCAAAAAAAAGAATTCATAGTTGGCCCTAGACCGACTCAATGCTCAGAATGTTTAATCCCAGGGTTTTCCCCCACTCATGGGTAACAAGGGCATTAATCAGCAGGAGCTCCTTCCCTGTGATTGAACCCCTCCTCCCATACCACATGCCACCCCACACCATGGTCTCCCTTCAAGCTTCATGGACTGAAAGCTTCACAAGCATGTTTGACTTTCTTTTCACGATTCCTGATCCAATGGTCATTATATCCTGCCATTTCTTCTCTTAGAAAACCTTTACATTTGTTCTTGGTTTTCCATCTAAATGGCTACAATCCCAGCCCAGGCCCTCATCCCCTTGCATCTCTTCTATGAGCCTCTTTCTACCCATGTCTTCCCTCCAGCACTATCTATAGAACAGGGTCTTCTCTCATGCCAGGGTGCCATGTCAAGCCAGTGACTCCCCATCTCAACTAAGTCTTGTCTCTCCTTAATCACATTGAACTCATCATCAGCAGGATCAGTTCTATCACCAAAGGTTTGAATTCTGTGGCCTTCCATCCCTACCTGGCAGAACTGCCCAGTCTTAGCTAGCTCAGGGATCACTCTATTTATTGTAAAACCTCCCCCAGCTTCCCTATTAACAAAAGTTCATGTTACTTTGCTCATTCCTTTTACATAACACTTATCCCACTTTATCCTTTAAGGAGTAATTATACAGCTAAATTATTAGCTATTTATCCATCTTACTTCCCCCTTCTCCCCTCCCCAGCTCCTTACATAGAGCCTCACAAGGATAAACTCTGAACGAATATGTATTGAATTTATCCCCACTACCCTATCTATATATACCTGTAGTCCATTACTCATATTTACCCTTCCTGATCCCCACCCTTATTAAGTCCTACCCACTCTTTAAAGCTCCCTCTGTTTCTAAAGTCCTGCCATATCAATCTCATCTCCTAGGACAGGATTATTCTAGACTGGCAGATTAGGGAACCTGACTTGGTAGCAAATATGACTGCAGCAAAGCATTTGAAGAGTATTTCAAGATAGCTTCATGAACAAGCACAGAGAAACCAAGGGCTAGATGCTAAGATATACTAGCTGGATGCCATAGGGTAATTAATAACTAATTGAATTACCATGACCAAAGGATATAAGCTTCAGCCCTATATTTAAATTATTCAACAAATACTTACTAAGTTCTATGTGTTAATGACTTAAAATACAGTACAGAAGACATGCTTAATACTTAAGTGAGGAAGAAGAAGTAACAACTGCCTGCCTATACGAAAAAGGGCAGAGGAGTTGGACATGATTTATCAGCAATAGGGTTTTGACTGATCCTAAACTCAATATGTCATAATAGAATGATAGAAGAAGGAAGAAAAAAAGGAGGGAAGAAGGGAAAGAGAAAGAGAGAAAGGAAGAGAAAAATAAGTGATTTGAGGTAGAATAAGTGGAAGTCAAGCAGCGCTTTTCAAATCTTCGTGGCACACTAGGGGGGTGAATGTGTGGTACTATATATAACAAACAGTTCTGTGGTCAAATACATTTGGGAAATGCAAGGTTAGGGAAATGCAAGGTAAACAGGACTACTTAGATCCTCTAATACTTTAATGTACATTCTAAAATCTTCAAGAGGGATGATCATATGTAGGGTTTCTCAAACATACTTGTGAAACTAACTGACTACCCACCCCTGACCCCAGAGCATGTCACAGGACCTGGGATGAGCAGAGCTCACTTTGGGAAGCATGACTTACACCAAAGGAATTCCCCTCTGCTGGCTCAGCAGAACCTCTCTAGAGTGTGGCATGCAGCTCCTGGCACCTCAAAGGAAGAGCAATAGAGATCAGTTGGACAGGATTAGGAAGAGCAGTCAGGTTGGCAAAATATTCAAAACCATAATATCTAAGGAATGTTGATAAAACGACTTGTTTTGCCTGAAGAAGAGTGGCTTGGCAGGAGTGTGAGATGATCACAGAAAGGTGAGGGCTAGATAATTGCAATTAAATCTGTAAAGAGCTGTCATGTGAAGAAGAAATTAGACTTGCTCATATGTGACCTTGAAAGATAAAACTATGACCAATGACGAGAATCCTCGGGGAGTTATATTTCAGCTTATCAGATACCATGTACTTTATACATACTCCTTTTGGCTAAAACTCTGGTGGCTAAACCCTGCTAGAAGTACTGTATCCAAGAATTTCTGATTCCCTTGCTTTTCATACTTTGAGTCATAAGGGATCAAATGGGGCACCCAAACCCTATCTGAGGATATTAAAAAAGAGGTGAGTCCAGGGGTGGGTCCCAGCCAAGACCTTTGTGCAAGCTAAGAAGCAAGCCAGGAAGAACAAAGAACAGCCCCAGTCCAAAGGGCAGGAGACAGTAAACAGGAGGTAGAGACAAAAGTCAGGCCCAGGCAGGAAGAAGAGTGAAATGTGTACAGGTCAAGAACCTAGTCTGGTATCACTGCTGTGAACAGCAGCTCATCTAAAGGGAATTGGCATGTGAAATGTCAGGCTGGAATAAAGACACAGGATGGCAAAGGGTCCCAGAGAGCCAAGCTCAGCAGCAGGAAGGAGCCTATTTGAAGCCATCCCAGGGGATAATCTGCCATAGGTAATGAACAGTTAAGTGACACTCATACAAAATACCAATGATTGCATAAATCCACAAGTCTCCTTCAATTACCCTCCTAAGACTAATACTGTAAGAATTTTTCTAGTATTTTGAATTTCTTCAGCACTTGTACAAATTGGTTCAACCTTCTCCTCTTACAAATGAGGAAACAGAGGTCCAGAGAGGGGAAATGACAGAACTCAATAAATTATGGACGGGCAGGGCTTGAACCAAGATCTTCCAGATTGCCCATTCCATTCTTGCCCCTTTGCACCCACCATGGTGCTCAACAGTGACCAGTTTCCAGTCTCTGCCCCAGAACATCTGTTGAAGTGTAAATGAAGCACACATCAGTGTGGCAAGCACTAGCATTGACTTCTCTATTTAAATAGCCAAAATGGAAGACTAAGGAACACATGCAGCTCCTTGTTCTGGATGTAGACTGATGTCATTATTTGGTGGAAGAACAAAGTTCTTTGTGGGGGAGGGGTGACAGGTGGTAAAAGGGCCACTAAGCTGGACAACTTCCCTGTAAGGTGCTGGCATGAGCTCTAAGTGCTGACCCAAGGAAGGACCTGTGAGCCCAGATACACATCAGATTCTAAAGTGATGTTGAAGGGTCCTGGGGAGTCTTTGGTCCCTGGCTGCCTATAAGTAAAGTGCAATTTTTATTTGAAATATGGGCTTTAGGTTTTTCCTTGCCTAGTATTTGGGAAATCCCCCAGGCCCCCAGAGTTGTGCCGCCAGAAAAGGCCATTAACTCCCACAACTCAGGGTAAATGCTGCTTCCCAGCCAAGGCTCATAAAATTTCAAACAGAAACTCGTCCGAACCCAGGAAGATCAGCCTCGTTGATAAGAAACACATGGGCAGAGCCAACACATGGAATGCATTTTTCTCTGAACAGCTTCTTTTGATGATGTTTCCAAGGGCTGAGGCCACAGCTCTGCACCTTCATGGCAAGTACTCAATTCGTGTTTCCGTAGGCTTTGGCATGTTGTTAGAGCTCCTAGTTGCAGGACTGTCAACTCTCAATGCCTTCATTGTGCCCCAGGAGCAGCCCCTGGTCCCATGGGCATGAACACGTTACTCATTGCATGTTGTCAACTAGACTATTACCTCTACCACAGACTCAGAGCTGTAAGCGTGGGCCCTCAGCTGTAGGGCAGACAGCCTTACATGTAATGCTCATCCATGCTTGTACTAAGGACCATTTCTCCACTTGTTGCACCTCCCTAAATGACCCTGTAAATGGACAATGTGTTCTGATAGGTCCAACAGTCCTTATCTATTCTTCTAGCTCTCCGCCAGCTGTCATTACTGCTCTCATGAGTACCCTACCCACTGAGAGCCCATCCCAGGCCCTCGGCCACATCCACTAGTCCCTTCCTCCTCACCCTCAAGCATCCTGTAGATCTTTCTTGATCCTGTAATGCTTCACCTCTACCATATCCCTCCTCTTCCACCTCATGCACAGCTCTAGGAAACCTTCCTAAGTTGATCTATCCTAGCCCAGATCATTGCCTTTCTCCTTTCGTTTTTAGCCCACTAGTCTTGTAGCCCCATTACAGTGACATGTGCAAGTGGATAAAGTTTTAGGGAATACCACATTTAACTTCTAAAAATTTCTCCTATTTCACTGTAGTTAATCAATGCAGTTGGGTGGATAAATGGATGGATGGATGAATTAAAGACATAACTAGTGACTTCCACTAGGCCCTGGACCTTGTCTAACCCTAAATTCCTATTTTGGTACAAGAATCTTAAACACAGTATTCAAAAAATGTACCAAAGAAAGGTATCTTTCTGTGGCTATGAGGCCAGTCCATTCTCCTGCCACAAAAGAACTGCCCAACCTCAAGATCCAAATCATAAAGTCTTTTCTGTTCTAAGCAAAGTAATCAGAGGTCCTGGTCTGTGTTTTCTGGCCACCACTCTCAGTAAGACCAAGGAGACGCCTCTTTGACTAACTCAGCTCTTCTCATTGGCAATCATCAGCTACTTCCAGGCACCTACCAATAGCCTGCTATCTTAATTAGTTCAGGCTGCAATACAAAATACCATAAACTGAATGGCTGATAAACAACAGAAATTTAGGACTTCTGGTCAAGAGAGTGGCATAGGTAAACATGGCTCACCTTGCACAACCACTTCAAAATTACAACTAAACCATAGAATGACCATCACTCAGAACCACCTGAAATGGAGTTGAATGGAAGTCTGACAACTACAGAATCAAAGAAACCACATCCATCCAGACTGGTATAAGGGGCAGAGACATGGAATGTGCAGGTCTCACATCCATGTGTGGTGGATAAAATTCGGGAGGGATATATCAGGAGCGAAGAGTCCCAGCCCCATATTAGGACCCCCAGCCCAGGGTTCCAATGCCAGAAAGATAAGTCCTCATAACTTGTGCCTACAAAAACCAGCAGGGATTGAGTTGGTAGAAGAAACTTGTAGAGTTCCAAGTAGGTCCCCTGAAAGAACCCACACACTGGCTTACTCAGACTCATTCCCTCTGAGCCTCAGCACTAGAGTAGCAGCTTGAAAGGCACCAGTGGCTTACAAGGAGGAATTGAAATGTCTGGCATCAAGGTAGGAACTGGGGAACAGCTTTCTCCCAGACAGAAAGGTGAGCAGAAGCCATTGTCCCTTTTCTGAACCATCCTTCCACAGAGCCATGAGCTGGCAGGTGAGTGCCGTATCTGAGATTCTATCAACCTGGCTAACACTGTTTGCCCTACCCTGGAGATCCTCTGAGAATCTGTCCAACCCAACTTACAGGCCCACCCAAGCTGTTAACAGTGACTTTTCCATATAAATGGCTGGTCTTGGCTCATGGTTCACAACTTCCTGAATCCTCTCAAATAAGCAATTGTCAGCTTTAGTGAGCATCCAGCCCCCATACCTCTTGCTAAGTGGCTCGAGGCCTGGCATTAGCAGTAGCTAGCCTAGATTCAGAGTTTGGCTTCACCTGGGAATCTCTAAGCCCAGCTCAAGTAGCAGCCTTCTCAGATCGCCTTATAGCTCATGCAGGGTGGCCCTGGGCAGAACGGCCCTGGGCAGAACACAGGTCAGAGCTGACCTTGGCCTGCACCACCTGGAAAGCCTCAGAGCCTGCACACCTAGTAGACAGCTACAGACTATATCAGAGCACCACCATCCTGCCCCTCTACAGCTGATTTTTTATGGAGGGGGGAGGTTGGTGGTCAGTGGTCACAATCAGTCCTTGCAGCTGACTGTCCTGGGTACATCCCTCCTATTGACCTGTCAACAGCAATCAAGGCAATCAACTATAAAAGTAGGGTATACTCAGCCCACAGAAAGGGCACACACCTCTGACAGGTTAAAGGGACATTGAGAATCCTCCCTGAATATACCCGTGCCATGACCTTTATTGTAAGAATGAAATATAGGCATGCTGTTTCCCAGAGAGAACTGGCCCTTCTCCCTGGGAGATTAGTACTTTTAATATTTAACTGTTCCTTCAGGGAGAACTGGCCCTTCTCCCAGAGGGCCCTGTTGGTTAGCGAAGTCACACAAGGCCCTTGGCACATAGCCACTTTTGTCTAAAACATATTTAAGCATAGCTCCCAAAGTGGGACTTTGGAATCTCACCCAAGGGAAGGACACTTCACTTGGAACTTTTCCCAGTCAGACCCCGAATGCATCTCTAGGATACCCCAGCATCTATGTTCAGGAGTTGGTAATTTTCTGTTTGGTGGTGTATGTTCTTGATTCTTGCTTTTCTCTTTGCTCTTGCTTAACTATTCATCTTTGACTTAGGGTTTTTATTGTCTGCAAATTTGAACCTCCAGATTAAGTGGCTAGAATCTCATATGTGCCCCTTAATGACACAACCTCAAGTACCCAGCTTGGCTGATAGGGGAGGCTGTGTTGCTCTACCCCACAGGATACCTGCTACATTAGACCACACTATCCAAGACAGGGAGTCATAGCAGCTCTACCTATACATAGAAACAACCACAGGGAGGCTGCCAAAATGAGGAGAAAAAGAAACATGGCCCAGATGAAAGAACAGATCAAAACTCCAGAAAAAGAACTAAGCAAAATGGAGATAAGCAATCTATCAGATGCAAAGTTCAAAACACTGGTTATAAGCATGCTCAAGGAACTTAGTGAGGACCTCAACAGCATGTAAAAATCTAGTGAGAAACAAAGAATACACTAATTGAAATAAAGAACAATTTACAAGGAAATAACAGTAGAATAGATGAAGCTGAGAATCAAATTATTTGGAACATAAGGAAGCAAAAAACAACCAAAGAGAACAACAATAAGGAAAAAGAATTAAAAAAAAAAAAAACAAGGATAGTGTAAGCAGCCTCCAGGACAACATCAAGCATTCCAAAATTTGCACCATAGGGTACCAGAAGGAGAAGAGAAAGAGCAAGAAATTGGAAATCTATTTGAAAAAATAATGTAAGAAAACTTCCCTGATTTGGTGAAGGAAATAGATATACAAGTCCAGGAAGCATAGAGAGTCCCAAATCATATGGATGCAAAGAGGCCCACTCCAAAATGCATCATAATTAAGATGCCAAAGGTTAAAAATAAAGAAAGACTCTTAAAAGCAGCAAGAGAAAAGCACGTATTTACTTACAGGGGAGTTCCCACAAGATTATCAGGTGATCTCTTAAAAAGAAACTTTGCAGGCTAGAAGGGATTGGCAAGAAATATTCAAAGTCATTAAAAGCAGGGACCTACAGCCAAGATCACTCTACCCAGCAAAGCTATCATTTAGAATCGAAGGGCAGATAAAGAGCTTCCCAGACAAGAAAAAACTAAAGGAATTCCTCATCACCAAATCATTATTAGATGAAATGTTAAAGAGAGTTATTTAAAAAAAAAGAAGAAGATCAAAACTATGAACAGTAAAATGACAGTGAATATATATATATATATATATATATATATATATATATACACAGTTGAATCTAAAAACAAATTAAGCAAATAAGAATAGAGACAGAATCATGAATATGGAGAGTGTTTTGAAGGTTGCCAGATGGGAGACGGGGAGGCGGGGGGAAAGGATGAAGAAGTGAAAGGAGTAAAAAGTACAAATAGGTAGTTACAGAGTAGCCATGGAGATATAAAGTACAGTATAGGAAATGGAGTAGCCAAATAACTTATACACATGACCCAAGGACATGAACAATGGTGTGGGGATTGCCTGAGGAAGTGGGGGGTGCTGGGTGGAGGCGGACAAAGGGGGGAAAATTGGGACAATTATAATAGTATAATCAATAAAAATATAACTAAAAAAGAAATTTAATATTTCTCACAGCTCTGGAGGCAGGGAACTCCAAGTTCAAGGCTTTGGCAGATTCAATATCTGGTGCGAGCCCTCTTCCTAGTTCATAGATGACCGTATTTTCACCATGTCCTCACGTGGTGGAAGGAGTAAGGGAGCTGTCTTGGACCTCTTTTATAAGGGCACTAATCCCATTCATGAGAGCTCTGCCCTCTAGTACCTAATCACTTTCCAAAGTCCCCACTTTCTAATACCATCACCTTGGGGATCGGGATTTCTACTTACAAATTTTGGAGGGACACTTTCACACCACAGCACCTCCCATACCTCATTTTCCCCTCTTTCCTGCATATCTAACAGCAATCAAACATGTTCATTTTAAAGATTTTCCTGTTGGCATTTTTTTAAGAATGAAGAAGAATGGGGGTAGAGAAGTTAAACATCAGACAGAAGCCATCACTCCACAGAGGAAAATAGAGAATTTTTTTTTAAAAAAGAGTCCCTGCCCAGAGGGCTTGCTATATAAAATAGACATATAGAGGGAATGCAACAAGACAGGGCAGGCACCCACAGGGAAACAGGTGGCAGCCAAGGATAACTGTCTTTGTTCCTGGCCAGGTCAGTCTGTCACACACCACCTTGGAGACAGCTCGGGGGAAGGTTCCAGAGATTAAGAGAAAGGACAGAGTAGTGATGAATTACTTCCAATAATAAGTGGAAATGAAGGTACAGCTCAGAGGGGCCTGGACATTTGGTTTCTGGCACCTGTCCTCCCTTATGCATGAGAGGAGAAAGAAAGGGGAGTGTTAGTAAAATAGCTCCCAGCCCCAACATGAGGACCAAACTGAGGGATGTCCAGGATTTGACACTGGTTTTGCTGTATGTCGTGTGTGTGTGTTCATTTACTGTTCCATTGTTATTCTTCTAACACGTGTTACTGTGCTGAATCCTTGTGTGTGGATGACATCTTCCAGTCTCATCCATGCCATAACCCTGAGGCATTCTCTCTTCGTAAATTCCAGGGCTAGAGCCCAAAGGCATCTCAGTCCAACACATCTTGTCACATTGAAGTAAAAGCAAAATTAAAACATAGACATTGTGCAATGCCTCATAAAGCTTCCCTAATGCACAGTGCAGGCTAGGATTTCCCAACATAAAACTGCTGCTCCTAAGACAACCCGCTTAATATGTGGAATATGTAGGTCAAGAAGGGAGGATTTTAATCCTCCTTGAGTTACATCAGTTCAAGTCATGATATTATAGGAGAGTGTCTCGGGCAAAGTTGATGAAAGCTGGCAAAGTCTGTCCAGTGCGGGACTCAAGCCCAGGTTCATCAAGGATATCCTGGGACTTTGTTGGAGACCCACGCCACCCATCTCTATTCTGTGGATGTCACACAAAAACTGCACCCCTCTCTGTCTGGATCTGCAATCTCATCATAAACAGACAAAAAGTGGCAGTCTGTGAGCGCTCAAGCCCTTGTCTTTGAGATCACATCACTACTTCCTTCCTTTTTGAGACAGTCACCTCCATTTATTAAATGGCAACTCCCCCATTTATATGGCAGTAAGCCACAGTACTAGCTGGAATTGAGTAGTTTTCCCTTTCTTGAGTGATTGCAAAACCTGTTGAAGATGAGTGTTGTAGAGTGAGCCAGCCAGAGAAAAGGAGAGATTCACAAGGTTTGACAGTTCTGATGAATGAATAGTTGAAACATCAGAGGCTGATTCTTCAAGAATCATGAAAACAGGTAGGACCACAGGGAGGCAAAAGCTTTTCTTGGAGAGGAAGGACTCTGTGGTTTGTAAGAGGGTGACAGCTTTCAGCCCCTTCCAAGCACCCCTACGGCATCGGGAATGGGAAGTGATTAGACAAGGGGAAGAAAATGGCTCCTTAGTGGTGCTCCTGCCCAAGAGCTGGCTTCCCTAGTGAGGGCACTAGACCAAGTCCTCAATTCCTGAATTGTCTGGGGAAAAATAAGATAGAGGCACTTTGAGCCTGTGGTTCCTTTGCATTTCCTACTGTGAACGGGGAAAGTTTGAGACAAGCCCTGATGTGTGCAACAAAAGCCACCTTTCTGGATTTGCAAGTAGATTAATGGGACTGAGTTTTACAGAAAACGTGTTTCCAAACACATTAGCCACAGGCCAAACATCTCCTCAGAGGAATTTTATTTTTAGAAGAGCATTAAAAGTATCATCTTTGTAGGACCTGAGTCTAAATTCAATCCCTGTGATTCCTTGAAACTACATTTTTCACAAACTTTCTGAGATAGCAGAGTCATTTGACAAACTCTCCAGAGTGGGGCTGCAGAAGAAAAAACCTCCCTCATGGTTATTGGGAGTGGAGAGGGTGGGAAGTGCTCCTTCAGTCACACGCAGCCATCTCCTGCTTGTAAAGTCATCTGACAGAAACTGCCAGGTGGGAGAACCAAGTTCCTATTTGGCTTTGTCACAATCTTGGGCATGTCACAACTCTTCTAAGTCTCCATTTTCCTATTTATATAAGAAAGAATTGCAAACACTATTTCCTTTCTGACCCAGGAATTCCTTTCAGAACTATGAAGACACACCCAAGACTCCTGCGGCTTCGCTAAAGGAACATACCTATCAGCAGAAATGTGAGTCAATCACACTGGAGGTTTCACATTTAAAGTGGAAAACATGTTCATGATTGCTGTTGCAAACCTCCCAACAAGCCTGCGAAGGAGGTAATATAGATGAAGATGTTGGGACATAGATTACGTATGTCTAAGTCTCTTCAGTGGTAAAATGGTACCCTTCATCTGCTTCTACTGTGTCCGTTCCCAACACCTCTTCTAGCTGGATTCTGTGACCAATCTCAGAGAAGTCTGAGGATTAGATAATGATTGTAATAGTTGCTACTAACTGAGATTCTACTAAGACCCATGTGTTGGGGCAGCTATGTTGAATCCTTACAGCAACCCTATAAGCAGGTGGTATTGTCCTAATTTTATTGATCAGGAAAGCAAGAGTTACTTAAATACACCTGATGGGGTAAAGACTCAGATCTATGCTGAGATTATGAGAGAAAGAATTCCATCAAGGGACCCTTTGGAAAGTCTAATGACCTTCCCAATATTGCCAGGGTCTCAGGGACCACCCTCAGGGTCTCACAGTGCTGTTATCAGGGCCAAGTTTTTCAAACTCACCCAAGCGTATATGCTGTTGTCTGTGGAACATGCAGAAGGTGTGACAACGGCATCAGTCTTCTATGAAGAATTCCTACATGAGGGAAAACCCTCATGTTCTGGGGGAATCCAGGCTTACTAATTTTTCACCTCAGACTAGGAATATTATGGTGATTTTTTAAAGCAATTATTTGTACATCTACCAAATACATCAGCCTCTTCACGAAATTATAATCTTTTGGGGAGCAGAATGAAAGAAGCACACAAATCACAGTGATCAACCTAAAACTGGGTCTGCTTCCAGTTTTAAATCAAATTCATGATTCATGCAAACTCTGAGTTACTTTACAAGCACTCAGTGAGAGACAGCGCTGAGAATGTGCTGCCCCTGTCCTCAAGGTGACCTCAGAGCCAAGAATCATCAGTCTACAGAACTCAAGCAATGGAAGTGGGGTCAGCCAGAGCCCTTTACAAGCAAGAGGCCTTTCAACAGAGAAGACCCAGTGCCTGGGCCAAACATGGACAAACAGAACTGTCCAATCAGTCCCTGCCAGGATGGAATTCCTTTGTGCTTTCTCTTGCTCCTTGACCCTATACCGTAAGTGGCCATATTCCAAAACCTGCCAATCAAAACTCACCCTGCCAGTATAACCTCATGCCACCCCATTCTCCCTTTAAACTTGTCTGGACTCCAGATCAGGAAGGTAGATTTGAGCAGCATTTTCTGTCTCCTTGAAGGTTGACTCAAGAATAATAGAAGCTTTCTTTTTCTTCGAAGCCAGTGTTATGATTTTGGCTCATGTGCACATCGGGCAGCAGACCCTTGTTCAGTAACAGAGCCCATAGGTTACATTTCATGTCCCTGTTCACAGAGAGCATTAAGTAGATCCTCCATAAATACATCTATGAGGGATGGGAGGTTGACTGGGTTACAGGAAACTTTAGGGGAGATGCCAATCTTTCACTCCAAAAATCCGCAGAGAACTGTGTAACGTAAGGGGGACTGTAAATCTGCATTTGAAAAGAGCCCAGGTAAGCAAGGTGTTGGTCACCCTACCATACCAGAGAATTCACTCTCACACTCAACCCAACAGGGGTGAAGTTAACACCAGAAACCATGTAAAAACAAGAGGATTTTTTCCTTTCTGGGGTCTAGCAAAACTGTAGCACTGCAAAACGTGTCTTGTTCTAGGTAGCAAGTAGCACACATGCCGTCCGGTTCTCAAGAAGGGGCTCATAAAACTAGAGCTCCTGGGAAGGACTTTTGCCAACGTTCTCAGCAGCCATCTGCGCTTCTCCCCCTGGAAGGTTCCTTCCCAGGAATCTATCCATAAATTAGTCACTCTGACCACCAGCCACCTCCAGGGCAGGCTCATCCTCAGGGGCGTTAGAACCATTAGAACCTCCTTCGCATGTGGAAGAAAGCTTCCCACTCCCACTGAAAATTGAAAACATACAAAAGTTTTTCAGTTTCAGAAGAATCCTCAACTGCAGTAAACACCTCATTACACATGTGTAACTTCATCATTTCACAAATTTTCTGCCCCATTTACCATTGCAGAGTGACATCTCCCTGTGCCCACAAACACCACAGGGCACCTTGTCATTAGTCAGTAAGGGTTCAGGTGTTGCTTTTGCATTTTACCATCAGATAAAGCAAGCATAATACAGTTAAACCTACTGTTCTCCACGTCCCCCCCTCCAACCGCCAACACACACACCTTCCAAAGCTAATTATATGTAATTGCGGGATTTTTCCTGAGCTCAGGATCATCCACTGTACTATTCCTCTAGGGTCAACTGCACTGTGGCACATTCTATCAACCTGCTTAAAGAAGCAGAGCTAACACCTCATGCTGTGGCTCTGTTAGAAAAGAGTGAGCAGCAGAATTTCATACAACTGACGCTGCCTCTCAGCAGCACAAATCTGGGACGTGTTAGGGATGTGAAAAACAGCTCCACATCTGCATGGCGCCTTCTTTACTCCAAGCTCAGGAGGCACCAGAGACTTTTTACTGGGGCCTCACTAGCAAAGCAACATCCTGTCCAGTGCATGAGCCCAGGCCTCCGGGCCCCAACTCCCCCTGACCACAAGAGGCCTCCCTGGCCTTCCACATGCAGGTTGGACCATGTCCCTTCTGCATTCCGGACCTGCTGTTCCAGGCCGAATTCCGAGTTGATAAGCCAAGCTCCATTTGTTTCCCTTCCCACAAAATTGTAAATGGGAGGTGCGTTGCTCTCCATTTCCTATCTCACTGTCTCCACTGATTTTTAAAAGAGTTTGCCACTTCCCACCCTCTGGGGATGGATGCCCCTCAGTGACTCATGGTGTCATGCCAAGCAACTGCGCAAACTCCAACCAGTGTGCAGAGCTGACAGTACTAGCAGGAGCTTTGGGTGTTGTCTCTTCACTCTGAAGAGTGAAGTGAAGTCTAATTGGAGGAGGGAATCCCAGGGCTGACTCATCCAGGGGCTGGCGCTCCTTGTGCAACTGGCTCTGTTTCCCTCTCCACCCTTGTACTTTCTCCTCTTCCTTTAGGAATCACATCTTCAAACATCCGATGCTCTGTGCAAAGGGAGGGACAGGCATTATCCCTGTTCCCAAGTTCGCTGATGACAAACAGGCGGGGGGATGGAGACCACGCTGCCCACGCTCGACCGTGGGAGATGCACGCTCACACACAACTCCCTGCTCAGTCCCTGGAAGGCAGGGTTCTTTTTCTGTTTTAAATTCCCAAGGGAAGTGGCTATTTTGAAACCAGCCTCTGGCCATTCTTGTTGTCCAAAAAGAGGGTGAGAATATCCAGAAGGTGAGAGGCCGTCTGTGGCTGGTTTGCACACATTCTTTAAGTTTTACGTTGACTTGATTCTTTCCCCATACGATTTCCATAACGTTCCTTTTCTTTATTTTTTCCATGAAAAACTATCCTCTTATACTCTACTGTTTATGACTCTCAAGGCTTAAAAAATCTTGAGGATAAAAGACACAGAACTCCCCCCAAGCATGTTATTAATGCTCAATAACCTGAAACCTGAAACAAAACGGTAAAGTGAGTTGAGTTTTTCTCCATCACTCAACACCCACCCCCATGACACACACACATATTTTGCTTACCTCTCTCCCCTCCGACCTTGGCCCCTCCTCCACCCTGAGCTTCCTGGCAGCCTGAGCAGGCCACAGTGACACACCCTACCCACCGCCTTCCTGAGCAGCCCTCAGAGCTCCAAGTTCACTCCTTACCCCATCGCTTAATCTCTCAAACTCATTCAGATGAATGTGTTAATAGATGATAATGGGAAATAACAATAACAAGCCCTTACATATGTATAGAATGAAATACTTTTCAAAGCACTGGACAGTTTTCAAAGCTTTTATATTAATTATTTCACTTGATAATGTTTTTTATATTGGCCCATTAGTGAGGGCTAAAATTTTCTTCTCTATTTTATGGATGAGTAAATTGAGGTTCTTAGAGTTTAATGGTCTGGCCCAAAGCCACAGGGCTAGGAAGATAGGGAGCTGAGCCTAGATCCTAGTGCTCTGGAACCTGGTTCCAATACTGCATCTGGACAGTTGTCTCCTTTTGAAACAGAACAGCTGGAGCAGGACATGCCCTCATTGTTTCCCAAGGCAGAGACATGCTCATACTTTTTGGGTATCTGTTCATAGCACAGATTCCTGGGTACCATCCCAAACCTACTGAATCTGAATCTCTGAGATCTGCTATTTAACATCTTAATTTCTAGGATGATTCTTACACACACTAATATCTGAGAACCTTTTACTTAAGTAAAAGAACTAGCTTTCTAATAGTGAAATTTCAGACAGGGGGTGGGGTGAGAAAAGAATTAAAGAACTAATTGAGAAACAGAAACTCTTATGTTGAATGCCATTAATACTTCCTGAGCATATACCTATCGTAATGCTGCCTGCACATGCTAAAACAGGCAGACTCTGCTGCCTGTTGTTCCTGACCACTACCCATCACCCCAAGGCTATCCGACCACAACCAGGAGTGCCCACTGCAGTTTGGAGTGGGGCTCATGGCCTATGCTTCCTCTACTTTCTGTCCTCAGTCTCCATGTTCTGATTTGCTTGATGCTGTTAAATGTAAACTCACAAAAGAGAAGAAAGAATGAGTATTATGAAAACACTCTCTTCTTTCAAAAATGTTTTCTCTACCATTTTGCAAGAATAATGTATTATTATCAAGGACTAAATCCCCACAATGACTAGAGTCACGTAAAACTCAAAAACATCTGGATTGACTGTTTCTCTTTTCAGTCAAGGGTGCAGCACTGTGTACAACCAGCCTGTGCATTCCCCCATGGGAACCGCTGGGAATGTAAATCCATCCCTCGGCTCTTTAATTAAAGTTGAAAAAACATCAAGAGGGTCTCACCCTTGTAAACTCATGGAGCTTTTTCAGGAAATAGCTCTTTCTCCTATGTTAACAGATGTCATGGGGCAGTTGGGTGAGAGGGTGTTGTTTTAAAATTCTCAGTTTGTCTCACAAGAGCTTTTTCTTTAGATGGTTCCTGGACAGCATCACATAATTTTTTTTTCTCTTTTCAATGTTCATATTATTTCCTCCAGGGGTGTCCAACCTTTTGGCATCCCTGGGCCACACTGGAAGAAGGGTTGTCTTGGGGCACACATTAAATGCATTGCAACACATAATCACAAAAAAATCTCATAATGTTTTAAGCAAATTTACAGTTTTGTGTTGGACCACATTCATAACCATGCTGAGCCACATGCAGCTCATGGGCTGCAGGTTAGACACCCCTGCACCTTTCTTCTCTGTCTCACTGCTATGGTCTGTTTGTATCCCCACAAAATTTATATGTTGAACTTCTAACCCCCAATGCAATGATATCAGGAGATAGGCCCTCTGGGAGGTGATTAGGTCATGAGGGCAGAGTCCTCATGGATGGAATTCATGCCCTTATAAAGAAACCCCAAAAGAGCGCTTTCATCCCGTCTACTACACTACAAGAATACAGACATCTGTGAGCCAGGAAGTGGGCCTGCAGCAGTCATCAATGCTGCAATCTTGGACTTCCCAGCCTTCACAACTGAGTAGGATTCATGCCCAGAGAGACCTCTTGCACTTCCCACCATATGAGGGAGGACACAGCAAGAAGTCGGCAGTCTACCATCCAGAAGAGGGTCTTCCTCAGAACCTGACCATGCTGGCACCCTGATCTCAGACTTCCATCTGCATAACTGTGAGAAATAAATTTTTGTTGTTTATAAGATTCCCAGTCTGTGGGTGTTTTTATAGCAGCCAAGACATATTAAAACACTCACTTTCAACATTTGTCATGGGGATCAGAAATAACCCAAAGGCCAACTCCTTAGATACATGACAGCCATCACCTGCCATTGATGAGCTATGTTTTCATTATTTGCCTGCTGGGACTGAGATAGTGAGCAGCTTTGTAGTTACACAATATTGGACACATCTTCCTGACATTAAACATCTGGGTGAAAAGTAGAAAATCTTTTCAGATAGATGCTCAATATCACAGTAACAAGGTTCCAGATACCTGTCAGATATTTTTCCCTGAGTTACTGATCTCAGTGTTACTTTGTATGCTACTTTATCAGCAGTAAGCAGCTTTCCAGGTGAGCATTCTGCTCCAAAGAAGAGAGGTTTGCTCCTAAAAGGGAAGCCCTGAGCACCTTCATCCCAGCAGGGGACCAAGTCAGTACAGAGACCAAGGAGGAGAAAAACACTTTGCGCAGGCAACAGGGTAAGAAGACTCAACATACAGGAGGCCGGGGTCAGAGATTTGGGCATCTTGAGGATAAACAAGTCTGAGTTCAGCCATGGCACAGCAATCAGTCCAGAGATATGGCTCACACACACCTAAAGAGAACAGAGATCAAGATCATTGAAGCTGATTTCATCGAGGAACTGAGCTGGGAGGGCAGAGAGGCCTCTATAGGGATGCTAATGTCCCTGGAATGATCATGGCATCTCAGCATGCGCTTAAGTCATTGAGAACAGCCACCTTCTACACTGTCCAGAAGAATTCAAAAGTGGCAAGACAGTAAATGGGACAGTGTGAGAGGGTTGGATCTCCAAAGAGGTACTGTGCTCGGGAGAAGGTGGAATGAAGGTCTAGAAGCAGAAGAGATGCAACAATTATGCCATCCAAGCTTCTCATTTGGCACCTAAAGGGAGAGAACTGGTACCGCTAGGAGTCCCTCACCCTCCTCCCCATTACCTCCTACCTATCTCACTGCTGCATCCTGCCACCCAAGAGATTCTGGCCAAGCTCTCAATCCTTGCATCTGTGCTTCAGGATCAGCCACAAAGGCTGGGTATAGAAAGTCCGGGAGCAAACATTCCAAAACCCACAGCAGAAGGTGAGTAGGGGCTTGAGTGAGAATCCATCCAATGAAAGGACCACAGGGAGGAGGGAGGCCCCCAAGGGATTGCACTCTGAACCTCTCACATCTGGGAGCAAAAGTTAAGGAGCGGAGAGCCTGAAAGGCAGAGAAGGGATAAGTTCAGAGAGAAATGGTGCTCAGGCCAAGGGAACCCTTGGACTCACACTGCTCTTAGACATGAATGAGCCTCCAAAGCCCAGGCTGAGTGTTTATAACTTGACCAACACCCAGTGAGTCACTGCTGTGGGGAGCTGCAGAAAGCACTGGATTGAGAAACTGGACATTGAATTCTAGATCTTACCCCCACTAAAAGTTTGTGTGACCTTAGGCAAGTCATTTAACATCTTTAGGCCTTAGTTTTTCTCTTAACATGTAAGAGAAGAGGGTTGGGTGGGATGATCGCTATGGCTTCCCCCAGCTCTGACTTCCATTCCCATCTGGTTCAGGGAGAAGGGAGATGAGGAAAGCACAGAAGCTCTAGATGATGGGGTATTGCTGCCAAAATCACCCTTTCCCCCCTCCCTCCTCCTGTTCTCTCATTGACATGCCCTTTATTATCTTGTTGTTGATGTAGTGTTTTTTCCCACAGAGCACTATGGGACAGCACTCAGAGCAGATAGGAGGGTATGAGTGGGAAGGTGGAGGAAGGGCCCCTCCAGGGTTTCCCAAGTCCCTGTTCTCCAGGACAGCAGACGGAGGAGACATGCCTTCCAGACTGGGAATCTGAGAAAGTGAAGGTCTCTCAACATCCCCCACCTGCTCCAAACTCCACAACCTTTCCACCAATGCTCCCAGCCCCACTGCTCATTGTTCTCTGCTGTGTCCTGCTTTCTTTCCAAACCTCCCTGGGACTCTGGCGTATTCCTGCTGAAGCCAAGGAGCTGAGTTGGTATTATCTGCAAAGCCTAATATACTGCTGGTAACAGTTTTTGCTCCATACAAAACATGGCAAATTTAGTGATTTTAAAACAACAACCATTTTATTCATTCCAGTTCTGTGGGTCAGCTGGGTATTTCTTCTGGTCTGGGATGGTTTGTCTGTGGCTAAATGGCCTAAAACAGAGCTGTCCAATAGAAATATAATACAAACCACATCTGTAATTTAAAATTTTCTAGTAGCCACACTTAAAAAGCAAAAGAAACAGATGAAGTTAATCTTAATAATATATTTTTATTTAACCCAATCTATCAAAAATATTACTTTAATATGTAAATAAGAATTCTAAATGAAATATGACCATTCTTTTTAGCATGCAAGTCTTCATAATTCAGGGTGCACTTTACACTTTCAGCACATTTCACTGTGTACTAGCCACATTTTGAGTGCTAAACAGCCACCGCATAGGACAATGCAGATCTAGAAAACCCACATCACACATCTGAGGTCTCAGCTGGGATGACTGGAAAGGCTGGAGCGTCTGTGGAGCGTCTGTGGAAAGGCTTCTTTCCACATAGTCTCTTATCATCCCAGAGACCAACCCAGATCTGTTTACATGATAAAGGAAGAGTTCCTATCAGTAACAGACCCCCAAAGCACAAGTGATTTTTAACCCCCTAGCAAGAGTAACAAGGGGGGGTGTGGAAAGGGGAGGGAGGTGGGGTGGGCTGGGGAGGTGGGCTGGGATGGGGTTAAAAGACAGAAAACTGCACTTGAACAACAACTAAAATAAAATAAAAGAGTATCCAACCTTTTGGTATCTCTGGGCTACACTGGAAGAAGAAAAGTTGTCTTGGGTTGCAACACATAATCACAAAAAATCTCATAATGTTTTAAGTAAAATTTTTTGTGTTGGACCACTTTCATAGCCATCTGAGCTGCATGTGGCCCGCAGGCCACAGGTTGGACATGCCTACCTCTGTTCCATGTTTGCTAAAGTCCCACTGGTGAAAGCAAGTCCTATGACCTAACCCAGAGTCAGTATGGGGGGGATCTCTCTGAGGGCATGGTTTCCAGAAGGTAACTAGGAGGAGGTCATTTCTCCCCAAAGCCCCAGGCACCGGGCAGACTCCCCATCACTGTCGCCAGTCTCCTCCTTTCTCCTTAGAAAATTTCAATGCAAAGGAAAGTAAAGAAAATGAAAATTAAATAATCTGTAATCCTACATCTCACAGATAACCCTATTTCCCACAGATACTGTTACCTTTCCATTATTTTTTCAATGTATGTATACATAGTCATTTTACAAATTATATACTACTATTTTCACTTACGAAAACATTCTTAACATTTTCCCATGCAACTAAATACTTTTCTAAGACATAAATTTTAATGGTCTCATAACATTCTATTGTATGAATATAGCATAATTTATTTAAATAATCCCTTCTTGCTAAAGAATTAAGTTGTTTCTTATTTTTTCATGCTTATAAAAATAAGGAAATGAACCATCTTAGTTCATAGATTTTTTCCATTCATTCAAGTCAATTTGTGAAAAATGAACTTCTAAAAATAGAATTTCTAGGTCAAACAATTCTTCACATTTCAAAATTTCTGATTAATTCATTAACTCATTCATTCAATAGTCACTAAGCACCTATAATGTCCAGAGACTCTTAAAGATGCAAAGGATACAGCCATGAGCAGAACAGACAAAAAATCCCTACTCTCATGGAGGAGTTACAGTCTACTGGAGGAAGGCTTCAATAAGGAAAGAAGCAAACAGCCTGGTATGTTAGAGAGTAATGAATGACATGGAGAAAATTTGATTGGGGTTGGGGATGGGGTGTGCCAGGGTGGGGGAAGGGCTACAAATATAAATAAAGTAGTCAGCATGGGCCACACTTCATATTACATTTGCTCAAAATAAATTACCCAGGTTTTTCTTCAGGTTTATAATAGTGGGGAGGGCAGGACCCTGGGAAAAGGTACTGAACAGGTGACTGCAACAGTCAGAGTCCAGTTCACCTCCATCATAGGTCTGCCTTGGGCTATTTTATTTGCCTTCACCTATAAACAAGTACAGAGTTATAACTAGGCCCCAGATGTCAGGCTGGGCTCAATAGGGGTGGAGTGCCATGCTCCTAGTCCCAAGGTGATGTACACATAGTGGTACTCATAGAACTCTTGGGGACAAATACCGTGAAGGAGATACCACAGGGCAGTGGGGTCTCTGAGCATCTTCCCCATAGACTCACTCTCACTGGGACTGACTCACCTCTTCAGTGTGATTGGCCAGGAACCTCCCAGAGGCTATAATCAATGACTTTTTCCTCAGCAAGCTTGGGCCACAAATACAGACCCTCTTTCACTATTACAACAAAGCTCTTGAAAATATTGAACATTGGGTATATATGTTTAATGGATATTTGGAAAATTAAACAAATGAGTAAATTTATTGAGATAAGAGTAAAGAAATAAAGAAGAAATAGGGTTTTACCATTCACACAGCCAGCCTGGGGCACTGTGGAGGCAGAGTGAGATTGGAAGGATGGTAGTGGTCTCCTGAAAAGAACTTTGGTCCAGTTGTAATTCTACCACTGACAAGATTTATGTCCTTGGATGCGGCACTGACCTCTAGAATTGCCATCTTCTTATCTGAATATGGATAACACAAAAGAGTGTATGTCTCTAATTTGAGGACTAGGTCATAGAGAACACCCAGGCAGATTTCCCAGAAACCATCCTTTGCTGCTACTCACAAAAGCACTCATTCATTCAACCAACAAAGTTTATGATATGCCTATGATGAGCTGGGCATTGCACTAGGCATTCAGAACTGTTCTGGGTGCCAGAGATTAAACAAGATTAAACAGGTCCAGACCTACCTTCTTTGGTAGAGGTAAATATATAAGTATGTACAACCAGACAGCAATAGGTACTATAAGGAGAAATTAGGAGAGGGTGATAAAACAGAAAATGACTATGTGGTTCCTTCCAGTTGGGTGGTCAGGAAGGCCCTCTCTGAGGAAGAGACATTCAAGTTGAGATCTGAATGACAAGCGGAAGCCAGACACGTGAAAACCAGGGGCAAAACAGAGGTTCAAACAACCTGAATTGTGTTTAAGAAACAAAGAAGATGCCAGAGTAGCTAAAGCCTAGTGGGTGATGGGAGACTGGTATGAGATAAAAATCAGGTAAGGAAGCCTCTGTGAATTTTAACCTAAAAAGCCACTGAAGAGCTTTGAGGAAGAAATTGCATATCTAGGAGACTTGACTTGGAGTGGTGAACACACAATACAATATGCAGATGATGTATTATAGAATTGTACACCTGAAACCTATATCATTTTATTAACCAATGTCACCCCAATAAAGTCAATAAAAAAGTTTTAAAAAAGAAGAAATTGCAAATCTGATTCGTGCATGAAAATTGGAGAAGGGAGTTGATGGTCAGAGTAAAAATAGAAAAACTAGCAGACAAACCACTGCAGTAATCTTGGTGACAGACAGAAGCAGACTGATTTTGTTATAGTTTTCAGTAGGATTTCTGATGGATGAGATCTTGGCTTTGGCCAGTGGATGGATGCTGGGACAATTTACAGAAATGGAAAAGACTCTGGGAGTAGCAGATCTGGGGGTAAAACTAAAAACATAATCTGTTTTGGCTTTGTCAGGTTGGAGAAGCTATGAGATATCCATTGGAGATCCAGTTGGAAATGAGTCCAGCTCAGGTTTCTGAGGCATAAGTCGAAGTTGGCAGGACACAGATGTGACTGGGTGTCATCTTTTACCTCCTCTCACTGAGTTGTCAAATGGTAAAATGAATGAGTAGTTGTAAGGAGAGTAAAGAGCACTAACTCAGCCTCGGAAAACCAGAATTATTGCCACTTACTGAGCAAATCACTACCCCAGCTCTGATCTTCATTTTGCTTGTCTGTGAAATGGAGGGAGCGATGATGACACCCACCGAAAAGTGTTGTTCTGAAGATCAAAGGAGCCACCATTTGCGAATGTACACAGTAGGGTATCTAGCACAATGCAGGTCTCTTTCAGTAAATGACTGTCTGCTCTACTCAATCTGAAAGACCTTCAAGAAAAACATGGGGGCCACCCTCAGAAGGAGTCTTCGCCATGCTTCTCACACGCCCTTATTGCTGACAGCTGTGATAGGGCAAAATCAACACTGTGCAGAGCCTTCACTTAAATCTGAAATCAGCTGCTTCTGGGAAAAAACAGTGATGAATCTCTCAACAGCCACGCTATTTATCAACCGGATAACATATTTTTTCACAGATTTAGACTTCAGCCAAGTAAGAAACAGTAAAAATGCATTCTACAAATATTGTTAGTGCTTCTGAGTGGAATATTTTTTAGTTCTCTCTCACTCTCTCTCCTTTTCCTTTAAGAAAGTGCCTGCGAGGAGCCTATTTTGGGGGCTGACTTGAATTGTTTTCCTGGCTGTCCTCCAGGTTCATAGCAAGAGTTGCTCAAGCTGCAGATAGCGGTTTTGTGGGCTATGTGTTGCTGCTTTTAAGTGCCCCAAAGACCTCTCATTCCCATGTCTTCCTAGTCAAAACGGAGGTCCAGGAGTCCTGACCACAAACAACAAGTGCAGATCTTTCAAAGGCAAAGGGTTGAGGAGGGAAGGGGGATGGGCTATCGCTTAACTCCATGGTCCTCTGCTCCCTTCTCATGACAGTGGCAATTCTACACTGGACCTGCTCCAGGATCCTGGTGGGAAAATCTGCAGATGAACCACCACAGCAAACAGCACCCTTGGGGAATGTTCCTGTGGTGTTTGTGTAATAAAGGGGCCATTTGCGCTCAAGTGGTTTCCACCAAAAATGCCATCCCAGCATGGTGTGTCACTTAGAGGGCACGGGGCAGGGGCCTGCTCTGAACCACACCAACCCTCCACATGTGAGGTGGAGGCAAGGCTGCCCCACCAAGGCCAGGGGCACAGCACGGCTAGACAACCTGCAGACAGAGCCTGCACTAGCCAGCACAAGTGGGTCCTTAATTCTGGGTGAAGAAAATAAGACTTCACACATCACAGACATGGCTCCTCCTGGGAAAGCACTGAGCCAGCTCCTGCTCTGACTTTGCTGGGAACCCAAGAACCTCCCTGGAGCTTCCATCTGAATGGAGAGAGCTCTCCCCTGAACCCTAGAGGCAGGTCCAGCTAGGGCAGAAGGTGGGCATCTCCTGGTGGCAGAAAGCTGGGTGGTGAGGAAGAGGCAGGAATCCAGGAACCAAACCAAAGCCAAGATTCATGTGAGCTTCATCCTGGGAAGGCAGGTAGTGGGTCATTTTAAATTTTCATTTTAGTTTATTTCCCAGTGTTATGCATAGCCAACATGCTTCTGGGTTTTTGAGTCAACTAACCATGAAAGCAACTTCATTTTTGTTAAGACTGAGAATTATAAGGCTGATGTTATGTAGATGATGAGGAAAATGTGGCTCTTGGGATTCTGTGGTGAAAAGGAGATTATTATAGGAATAGATGAAATAGGAATTATTTCACAATTCTCTGCACTATTTCCTTTTGTTTCTGTAAGGTCATTGTCCTTATAACTACGGAAGGATAAGAAATTGTTCCCACATTGTTGGACTGTTTCCTTCAGGATAAAACCAACTCAATCTCGCAGCTTCCACCCCCAGGCAAAGGACTGCACAACTAGAATGAGTTCTTACAAACTACCATGTCCCTTAGACCCGAACATTTAACATCCTCCATCTTTCATTTTAATATCACCACAGCGCACTCATTAAGGTCCTGGCTGAGCATGGTGCTCTACCCAGCAAGTGAAGCACATGGCACCTCTGTTGTCAAAGCAGAGAACATCATGAGGAAGAAACACAGGCAATTTAACATAAACACTAAATGAGGACTCCTTTAATCTGTGGTCTACTGTGCCTACAAGATGCCAAACATCTGGATGAAAGATGCAACATTCTGCCAGGAAGCTCACTGTTCTCCCAGATAATCGAGTAGACTTTTATGTGAAGTGTATAAACCTAGCAATTATAATAGTTATACCAACTTATATTTCCATATAATTTATAACAGCAGGGTATATATGTGTTTGTGTGTATGTAAAATTTCATTTTGTTACCATATCCATATAGAATAAGCTTCATTATCCAAGTTTACAGATGAGAAAGTTGAGACTCTATATCAAGCGTGTTTTGATCTCATACTCTGTGCCAGTATTCTCAAGGTCTACAAAAGAGAAATAAGAGTCACTGCCCTACAGGTGCTCACAGACCAAGGGAGGAGCTTGAAATTAAATGAACTTGACTTGCACAAGGTCACACAACTATTTAATGTCAGATCTGGAACTCTGTCAACTTTTCTGGCACCAAACTCAGCACTCTCTTCACAGCTGCCTCCCATAAAGGCCAGATGCACTCAGAGAGCAGTGAGTAGAAAGGGGATGGGACAGAGGTGCCACCAGAGTTATGAGTCTCATTATTAACGCTGAGTGAGTTCAGAACTGAAGTACAAGTCATTACAATTACAACTATGAAGACTATGACCAGACATTAGAAAATGCTCTATGTAATGTCGGGTTTAAAAAAGCAGAACGCAAACACCATGCCTGCCCACATCCGATGCACACGTGGACGGCATGCCTGCCCACATTCATTCGATGCACATGTGGACAGGACAAGACTGTGGGCAAATTTAAACAGCTGGGTATTTTTCATGTGGCCAGTTATAGCTGAAATTTTCCTTTCTTCTTTCTCTTCTTCTTTTTCTTATTACCTTCTAGTTTTGTTGATGTTGCTAAAACATAAATTATTGGTAGGAAAAAAGAAATAACACAGAAAGTTTAAAGCTTTTGTAGCCACACAGACATGAATTCAAATCTCACTTTTGCTCATGACTAGCTGTATGCTCTTGGGAAAGTTACTTAACTTCTCTGCACCTCAGTTTCTTTGCCAGAGAAAAACGTGAGCCCTGCAGGGTTGTGCTGAGGATTAGAGATCATGGGTTAGAATACACACAGAGTGGCCACTCACTCTATAATTATCTTTATTATTATTACATAATGTGAACCGAGAAGTGTGTTGGAGAACAGACAGGCATTGCAGAGCCCGCTGTGAGTCTCAGGTTTGGCCAAGAGTCAGCAGTGGTATCTTTAACCCAAAACACAGTAAAGGTGGAATTATCCTTATCAGCAGCAAAAATAGATAGTAAGCCAGGTCCTTAGGATATAAACCTGTAAAACATCACTTGTCCTAGAGGGATTTACCATCCATCTCCCAACCCACTCAATAAACATTCACTACACACCTCTTATATGTCAGAGACTAAAGGAAGAACCAGAGTATAAAGATAAAGAAGACTTAGTCCTAACCCTAGTTCACTGGGAAAGAAACAGTCATGGAAACAGATAAGTACACTACAGTGTGGAAAGCTAATTACAAAGTTCGGCATTTGGGGACACAAAGACATGAACACCCAATCCAAGCTGGTAAGGAAAGATGAGGAAAGTCTACAGCAGATTTCTGAAAGTGTTGGCCCCAGAGCTGAGGCTTTAAGCATAAGCAGGAGTTAGTTAGGAAGAGGGCCTGGGTGGGGGGTAGAGAAGCATCACAGCAGAGAGGGAAATGTAAGAAACAGTGTATTAGAGAACACGAGCTGTACCATTTTGCTCAGAATTTGAAGCAGAGGAATAAAACTGAAGGAGGAAGAATCAGCTCATATGAAGTTTATCCAGACGTGACTGAAGGGTTTGAAGCCAGGGAGGTAAGACTCGAGGTGGTCAGCTCTACACTTCAGACAAACACTCCAGAGTCATGAAGAGGAAGGATGTGAACGGGACAACCTAGTTGCAGCTTCAGTCACCTCTAAGGGTTCAAGAGAAAGATGAGTCTGGACTAGAAGGGCAAACACGGACATGAAGATGAGGACAACAGAAACCAGATGACAAGATAGTGTCTAACCATCCCAAGAGCCCAGTGAAAAGTAGAAGTACCTACTTAAGCTTTGAGAAGATTTTTCTTTCAGACACAGTCTAGGAAAACTTCATGAAGGAGGTAGTACACAAGCAGCCCTTTAAAGAAGAAGACATAGATAGAGGAAGAGGGGAAATCCAGGGGAGGGGATGGAATTAACAAAGGCAAAGAGGCAGTACTTTGTGGGATGTGTTCACTGAAGCAGCAGCTGGGTGGGCAGGACGAGTGTGTGATCTTTGACATCCTCTACACTGTAAATTCTCATCCCCATCACAGGGAAAGCATTTGTGCAAGACAGATTATGTTTCTCCTCAAAATCCCTGCATTCCTGAGACTAGGCATGAAAAGAGGTTATAATAAGCTCAAGGTAGAGGAAGATTCAGAAATTCTTCTGTAGTCCAGAAATGAAAAGACAGAGTCCCTCTTGATGGCATAAAAGGTCTGGTATCATGTGGTGACTCCTGGCTGTGGCCAGACAGCGGGGACTCCTTCCTCTGCCCTGCTTTCTCATTCCTCCTCTCCCTGTCCTCCAGCAGCAAGCCAGAGTGACTGTCCAACCAGATGTGCTACAAGGAGAAAAGAAGAAGATGGGGACAGTGGGGAGATAAGTCTTAAAATGACTAAGGAATCAGAGTGTGGGGGAAGGACAGTGTTCAAGGTCACAGGTTTCCTTGCCAACCTGAAAGTCAGAGCCCACACACTTGTTCTGTGAAGGGTCAGATAGGACACATTTCTGCTTTGTGAGATATTTGCTATCTCAATTACTTGTGTCTCCCATTTAGCACAAAAGTGATTGTAGACAATAGGTAAATAAATGAGCATAGCTCTGTTTTGGTAGAACTTTGTTTGTGGGCATTGAGATTTGAATTTTATAATGTTCACATGCCACAAAATATTCTTCTCTAATTTTTTTCAACTACTTAAAACTGTAAAAGTCATTCTTAGCTCACATACAAGAACAGGTCATGGGCTGGGTTTGGTCTGTGGAGTGAGGTTTGCCACCCCTGGTTTCAAATAAGGGTCTCATGGCAGACAAAAAGTGGGAAGGGCCACCTGGCACAGAGAAGCTGCTCCCAGACCCATAGTCCTGTGGATTCAGGATGGGATGGGACACAGGACCAAAACTAAAGAACTGTTTTCTATATTTTCCTGGACTCTACAAGTATTTCCCTGGCTGACAATAAGTTGTTTAGTAGTAGACTGTACCATCCTTTTTCCCATAATTAAGAATGTAGTAATGGGGATCTTACATTGCTTTTATATTAATTATATTTTGAAATACTGCTTCCTATATTTTTATAAACCATATCATGGTATTCAAAAAACCCAATAATAAAACGAAAGTCTACATGTTTTGGCTATAACATGTTTCTCTGGTTACTAAAAAGCCACGTAATAGCCGGGGCTGTGCCTGTGAGGAACTTGACCTCCCTGTGGCCTCAGTTGACCATCTGGGAAATGAGCAGAACTTCCTAAGCAGCTACAAGACTTGCTCTTGTCCAACTGGCTGCTCCAACCTGTAAGGTTCACAGACTGTCTATAGCCACACAGTGTTGTATCTGTCCTCCCAAGCCTCCATCTCTTTTCTCATTGGGCCCTAAATTATCTTTTCTAGTTTCCAAAGCTTTATGTGGTCTTGCTTGGAAAACACCCGAGACTCCACAGGCTTTGACTTTTCTCCTGGCTGCATAGCTGAGGAGTAGCTGTGAAGATGACTAGGAAGATTGACTTGCAAGATTCCTGACAAAGAGCCCAACCATGTTCCCTGGCCTGGGCACAAGTTTCCAGATTTCCTTAAAATAAATCATTAATATCATGTCAAATTCAGGCTCTAAAACCCTCAACCCCCAACTCACTGTCCCCAGAATAAAAGGATTCATGTTGTTACATTTCTCTTCTTTTCTGCTCCTTGGAAGCACTTATTGCCCTTATTAGAGAGAACGTTTGGGATGCTCCCACTGACCTGTTGCCTGACCTATATTCTACCTTCCCAGCTACCACGCCAGACTCTTTCTCCTTCTCTAACACTCATGATCTTTTAGAGGTGAGTATTAACAAGAAGGGGTCCAGGAGAGGAAAAGAAGTCCTAGAGAAACTAATGGTGCATGTCGAGGACTCCTGTTTCTGATGTTCCTCCTGTCCGCAGCTGTCCCTGATGACAGAGAAAGGAGCCGGTCACTAGGTCCACCAGGACCTAAAAAGTATGTGAGCCACAGAACTCAAAACTGAGAGGACCCTGCAAAACAAATTTCATACAACCAAGTACAGCGAGCTGTGTTGGATACATTTCCAACAAGTCAAAGGTCACAGGACTTGCCTAGCTTTTAGTGGAGAGCCTGACTCTCATTGTTGGAAGGAGGGGAGCATGGGGGAGAGAAGCACTCTTCCCAGCTCCAGTTGAAACCCACTCCTCTGCCATGAGGCACCAGGTCCATCCGGCTGACTTCCCACAAATCTGGTCCTGAAGCGAGCACACAGCTCTGCTGAAAACACATTCATCCCCTTCTCCCATTTGATCTCTCTTCCACATGCCTTTTGGATTACTGCTGGCATTTTGTTTCCATCTGTTTTCAACTCTTGGTTAGAAACATACGAGCCGGGCTCTAGACCTCTACAGGGCTGGGGGTCCTTGGCAGGGTGCCGCTCTGAGCAGGGTCCAGGGGAGACCAACTGCATGTCTTATTTCAAATCAACAGGCACTGAGTGAGAGCACCTCCTCTGTGCCAGGCACTGTGCTCTCTCTCAGGCACCGCTGGGTGCCCTGCCATGCCACTACCCAAAACTCAGTACAGGTTCCCATTTCACTTGGAGTAAAAGTTCAAGTCATTACAGGGAGCTACAAGACCTAAAATGATCCCCTCCCCAGTCGCCCCGCCCACATTTCTGACCTCATCTTCTGCAACTCGTGCTCTTACTCACTCCCCAAAGCCACCCTGACCTCACTGCTCTTTGTGACCATGCCAACCACTGTCTGCCTTAGTGCCTTTGCACCAGATGTTCCCTCCACTCCACCCAGAAAGCCCTTTCCCCAGAGTGGCTGACATCCACCTTCTTCAAGTCTTCACTCAAGTATCACCTTTTCAACAAGGTTTACACCGACAATTCTGTTGAAAATGGCAACACTTCAACAGCATACCTTACCCCCTTTCTTACCCTTCTCTAAATTTACTTCTTCTGTAGCACTTATCACCTACTGCCTTGGCCCAGTTCCCTAGAAAGCAGTTCGAAGGAATGCAATTCCAGGAAAGCAGGAATGAATGGCAAGGGAGGTAAAGCACAGAAGCGGGGAGAGCAAGCCTAAGGGAGTCTGTTTCCAAATGATATTAGTCCCCTAACAAGTGATGGTCAGGTCCCACAGGACATCTTTGGAGAGGCTGAATGAAGCTAATGCATCTGCAAGCAACGTGCCCAGGAAGGAGAAGGAAATTTTTGGTTCAATATCTGTCTCCCAGTGGTCAAAGTCTGCCCCATGGATGTTAACGCCTTCATACTTCAGGTGTTAAGAAAGCAGGTTAAAGCCACAGAGGGCCATCACCATAGCAGTAACAGGGAAGCCCCAGCATGAGAGGTGGGAACTGAGAGATGCAACACTTTCATCTCAGGCAAGGGGCTGGGGGTGACATGAAGGATGACACTTAGCCTGTAGGAATGGCACAGAGGACCAGTGGCTCCAGGAATGCAAGCATAGACTGAGCCGTTACCAGGCTTCCTCCAGCCAGGCGAGGCCCACCTGAGGGTCTGCATTGTGCATAACCTCAACCCTATATGACCCTCCCACATGGTAGCCATCTGCCTCGGCTGGAATATAAGCACCATAAAGGCAAGATCTTTGTCTCTGTCCCTGAGGCATCCCAAGAGTCTGGAAAAAGGCCTGGCACATGATAGGTCCTCAGCACCCTGCTGAAAGACTGAAAGGGCTAAGATAATGAAGGCAATTTAGACCCTGTGCTCAATGAGCTCACAGTGTGCAGGGGAACACAGACCAGAAAACATTTCACGGCAGTGTAGAACAAGAGTGCAGTGCTGGCGGGAGGCAGGCCAGGCAGCTGCAGCAGCACCTGGAAGAGCTGTGGGCAACTGATCTTGAGTCCTGGTGCTTTGACTTTAGGTGTGACAGGTTGTGCCCAGCCTGGTGTGTCTCATAAAATAAGGGTACCAGAGTAGGAAGGCAAGATATGGGCTCTCAACCCAACCTCAGTTGTTAACCAGCCAAGGGACCTTTTGAGAGTTACCTATGTAACGGTAATTACTATTTATCAAATACTCACTTTCTGCCAGATTGCAGGCTGACTAATTTACTGTCTTAGGCTGTTCAGGCTGCTCAAGCAGAGCACCACAGACTGGCTGACTTATAAACAACAGACATTTATTTCTCATAGTTCCAGTGGCTGGGAAGCCCAAGGTGAAGGTGCTGGCAAATTTGGTGTCTGGTTCATGATGTCTGTCTTTCCACTATGTTCTCACAAGACTGAAGGGATGAGAGAGCTCCCTGGGTCTCTTTTATAAAAGCCATCAATCCCATTCAAGAGGGGGTTAGGATTGAACATATGAATCTGGGGGAGGGGGTGATAATATTTAGTCCATAGCATTTGCACACAATTTCTAACTTCATTCCTACAATAATTCAGTGAGAGAAGTATAATGATCCTCTTTTAATAGAAATCTAAACTGAGCCCAGAAAAGTTTGATGAACCTACCCAAGCTGTCATGGCTAAGAAATGGCAGAGCTAAGATCTGAACTTGAAACTGTCTCAGCCAAAGTCTAAGCTCATAATCCCCTCCCTCTAGCATGGTACTGCTGGGTCTTAGTGCCCTCTTTTTTGAAATGAAGAGATTAGATGACATAATCTTTAAAGCCCTTTCCCATTAAACTGCATCCTAAACATGTCAAGTTCAAAGAAAAGTGATCCAGCCCAGAATTGGAGGGAAATGATTAGATATTGTCCAGGACAAATACAGCTACAGTGTGTTGTGGGCCACTGACCAGGCCTGAGTCACCAGCAGCCTCCTTGCAGCCCCCAGGCCAGGGGACACAAGTCTCTCTATTCTGCACATGGGGACACGCAAAGGAGATCAGCCTGGACAGGGTAAAGATGCCACGTGAGGAAACAGAATGTGGCACTGTGAAGATACATACAAAGCATCCTCTACAGTTCCAAGTTATGGAATGTGATTTATGGAAAGCCAACTGGTCACTCACTGCATAGCCTACAAGTCGGAGGGCAACAGGGCAAGTTCAAAGCCTGTCAGGTAGCAAATACAACTTCGGGCCTTCATCACTGATCCATATCACCACACTCTCTGGTAGAAACAGGATACAGCCACAGGTAATTCTATATTTTCTTGTAGCCACACTTAAATAAATAAAAAGAAGGAAGTGAAATTAATATTCATAATCTATTTTGCTTAACCCAATACCTCCAAAACATTATCATTTCAACATATAATCAATATAAAATTTCATTGAGGTATGTATTGTACATTCTATCTTTCATAGAATAGCCTTTGAAATCTGGTGTGTGTTTTACTTAGAGCACATCTCAATTCCAAAGCCACCTTTCAGGGGCTCAGTATGAATTCTTACGGTTCCAGCATCCACATATGAATCATGGCTGCTGAAGGGGGCAGTGCAAGTCCAGTGCCTGATGGAGCTCATGGAGACAGAAAACACGCACATGCCCACACTCCTACCCCAGCACCAGAGACAACGGGAACTATCAAACCCCCACAGCACCAGTACCAGCGAATGGCACATTGACAGCCCTGCACCCAGGCTTCTGGGATCAGCCCTGGGAACAGGCAGAGGCCTAGGGGAAATGGACAGCAACCTGAACACATACACACAGAGTGCAGAGAAATGAGAGGAAGTCAGCCCCTTGCAGAGGAAAGAAGACATCTGGCTTGCACCCCTTTGAAGTGTAGCTCACCTCCTAATATCAAAAGTGGCAGGCCAAGAAAAAATACCGGAGGCTTTTAAGCAATTGAGGCAAGAGGTCAGAGTTCCTTGGTCAGTTCCTTGGGAAATGAATTTCATATGAGATTTGGGAGGGCGGAGGGAGAATTGTCATAACATTAACAATTTGTATATTTAAGCGGTGTCAAACCACAGGAGCCTGTAGTCCTAACACATTAATGAAAGCCAAGGTCCCGCACGCCATTCACACTGTAATTAACTGCTGCTTGAAACAGACCCATGGAAGCAAGAAGTAGTGGGGAAGATGGGTATTTTTCGAAACTGAAGGGTTTGGAGACTGCTGGGGGGATTGTGGTTTTTCCAGGAATGGGGTGGATTGAAATGGATTTTTTAAAAAAGAAAGAAAACATTTCTAACTCTCCTTGGTAACTCCTGCCCCCCACAACACATACACCCAACCAAACATGCAAAGCAATAAAGGCAGTGTGACTCTTTTGACACCAGGAGGGACTGCTTCCCTCTCTGACAGGGTACATCCCAGGGTGGGCCTTCCCTGGGACTGGCTTCCCAGCCCCTCCCCCATCAGGAGCCAACCATATGGGCAACACTTCAGAACTACACTTGGGGAGTGTTTACTTGCTGCATTTGTGAGGTTGAGACTGGAGCCACATGGAAGGCACATGCAGGAAAGGCGCTGTAATAATTTTATGTTTATAATTCTGGGAGAAGGATGGCAGAGTCGAGGATGGGATTGATCAGGTTCCAAATCTATTTCCTGGAGTCAAATTTAAAAGAGAGACATTAAGGGTAAAATCCCTAATGATGTGGGTACATCGCAACAAGTCACAAGTTTATTTCTACTAGTGTTGGTACATATTTTTAAATCTGTTGCTTTCTTCTCACATGGACTAGCCCATCCCTGTCAATACTTAGAGAACTCTGCCAACTGCCTCCTGGAATAAATTCTTATCAAATTCAGAAAACCTGATTTCCTAAGAGTTCATTTACAGGACAACCACCCCTTTGCTGTAATTCCTTTGTCATTTTTTATTGTTATTGTTCAGATTTTAAGCATTACCATCTGAAAATCTTGCCCATTTTCAGTGATGTCAGACATCCATCCAACGCTACTTTGGTGTCCAGATTTCTCTTTGGACAACGAAAGCTCAGAGTGGGTCTGTCTCCACTCCCAGGCACGCCCATGCAGGAAGACATTTCCAGTCCCAAGGAGTCTCTTCAAAGCCTCTTGTCTGAGCTGGTCGTTCCCCTGGAGCTGCTCTGAGTCACTGTTCACCATTGTCTCTTTCAGGAGTGGGATGGTCTAGAGCTTCTGCTGGGAAACAGATTTCCTAGGCTCCCTAGCATGGCATTCAAATTCCAGTCACACGCCTCAGGTAGGGAGGCGGTGAGGTAATGAAAGTCAAGCGCACTGGAAAACTAACTGTAAGGATGACTAAGACTAAGCCCTACTGTTGGGACAGCACTTCACAGTTTACAGAACGATTCCACACACAATATCTCAGTTAACCTCACAATCACCCCATGAGATGGAGACTGAACCTACTTTTTATAACAAGGAAACTGAAGTTAGGTTTGCGGACACATCTCACGTAAGGTCACACACGTGACCCACGGTGGAGCTAGGAATTGGAGTTGCTCCTCAGACAAGAAACCCAGCCCAGCTCCATCCATGCTTCCCCTCCTGAAACCAGCGAATGGGCCCAGAGAGCAGAGACGTCCTCACGTGGCCTTGCTCCATCAAACCTTGAGTGTATAAAGCATGTTTAATCATGAATGAGCGTGCCTCTTTTACGTAACATATTTCTAAGTCACTTCCCTCATTAACTTTGGATGGTGCTTAGGTAAAACAATCCCAATGTTCATCCAAAATCAATACAACGAGAGGAAAATAAGTAAAATTTCAACTAAACATATATTGAGGGTCTACTACATGAAAAAAACTTGATACTTACTCTCAAATTTACATTGTTTGAGTAGAAAAGTTACAGATTGCGGAAGGTTAGACATCAATCTAGGGTACCCAAAGAAGAGCTGTCGCCATTGTCAAAATGTGGGGTGCATCGTGGGCTGGGGAAGACCCTGGAGATTTTGTGGAGGAAGAATGGAACAAGCACTGGATGGGGACTCCCCAACTTCCCTAAAGATAAGAGTTCCCAGGAGCACTTGTTACAATACGCATTCCTGGACTTGAACACCAAAGCAGAATTTCCAGGACGAAAGATGTAAACTAAGTGTTTCACCTGTGCCCCCAGTGATCCTTATCATAGGCTGGGAGCTATGCAAAGCATAAGTCAGCTCCAGAAGCTGAGACAGTCCAGCTGTGGAAAATTTCTATGAGCTGTGAGAGGAGAGGGAAAAAACCGAAAATGTGGTGAAAGAGACTGGGAGAGGTGAGATGTATAAACTAAGACAAATGTCAAAAGAAGACTCAATTCCAAAATAAGGACAAGAACAGACAGCAAGACATCAGTAATGCTGTCAGACAGAAAGAGAGAGGGCTCCAGGAGGGAAAAATTCCTGGCTCACACTTGCCCTGAGATGGGAGGGGACTACACATCGGGTGCTCAGCTAGGTGGGGCCCTAACTTCAGGGCATCACTTGCTGGCACAGCGCTTCTGCCTATGAGCCCATCCTGGGACCGAGACCAGTCCTTGTCCTCTTGTTTTCAGCTGAGGGGCAGGTGGGGCAGCAGAGTGACCTGAGTTGCTAAATGAACAATACAGTTTGCTCAATACCTGAATTTCTTTTTCTGTTCCACCTAGATGTGACTAGGACTGAGCCCTAGGAGAATCCAGGGGACTTTTGTGCCAAAGGAAGCCTCCAGCAGCCACAGTGAAGTTAGAGAAGTTCTTGGTCTAAGGGAAATCTGGATTCAAAGCACCATTCCATGAGAACCTCACAGTGCAAACTCATGTCTTTGGTCCTTGGTTTCTTCCTCAATTAAACAATAATAATACCTAACACTTATACAGTACTCACTACATGACCAGCATTGTTCTGTATGTTTTCGCGATTTAACCCGTTTAATTCTCACAGCAACCTTGTAAAATAGGTTCTTTATTGCCCCCGCTTTACAGATGAGAAAAGTGAAGCATGGAGAGTTAAATCTCTTGCCCCACAAGTAATTGACAGAGGCAAGAGTGAAACCCAGGAAGTCTGGCTCCAGGGGCTGCCTACTTAACCACTATCCCTCACCTCCTCTCTAAGAAGAACAATGTCTGGCCCACACAGAAAGTGCAGATGTGTGTAAATGTGACTGTGCTGTGTGTATGGAGAAGGGGAGATAATCTACTTCAATGAGATGAGAGATGTGCTGGTGAATGGTGGCACGACAGATTCTAAGGCAGAAGATGGTTCTAGGTGGGCTGGGAAATCTTCATGAAGGAAGTCCACAGCCTGCTGGAGAAAGCCCGAGCAGTGAAGAAGATCCATATGGATGGAGATGGGGAGGAAGGGGATTTTAGGTGAGAACACTTAGCACACAGTGGGTCTGTTTATTTCATTCAGCAGCTGTTCTGTAAGTGTCTGGTACCTGCCGGGCTCTGTTCTAGACACGGGGGGCACAGCGGTGAGCAAACAGACTCCGTCCCTGCCTTCACAGAGCTGACAGTGCCGCTGGGCAGGCGGACAAAAAAGAAAGCCAACAAAGGAATAAAAGAACCAGAAAAGTGATAAGCTGTATAAAGGAAGGATCTGGAGAATAACAAGTGGGTGATTATTTCATCTGCAGTAATAAGAAGGTCTGTCTGTGTGAGGAGGGAGCTGGGACTTTAATGAGCCAGTGGGTGCAAAAAAGTGGGAGATCAGTGTGATTCAAGAGCACTGGAAAAGGAACAGGTGACAGTGGGAGACAGGCAGTGCCCCTCAAGGCCGCCCCAGGGGCCAGGAGTGCAGTGGGGAGACACTGAAGGGCTTTCAGCAGGAAACACACTCCAACTTATGCTAAAACAAAAATCTGTGCTGACTGGGAGGACAATCACTCTCAGGGATTGGGTGAGAAGACTGTTGCTGTCATCCAGGCAGGAGCAGGTGGTGACTCAGCAGGTGGTGGCCACGGAGGTGGAGAGATGAAGCAAGATTTGAAGTGTATTTTAGACGTAGAACGGACAGGTAGGTACTTGTAACTTGGTTCTTACCACCACCGAAGAGCAAGCTACATAGCAGCAGGATTCAGACCTCAAGTGGACACTGTATTTGCCAAGCACAAATCCAAAGAAAGAGGGCCAGAAAGACCACACACACAAGACCACACAGCTGGTACCAGTGGGAAGGACAGACAGACATAAAGAGATGCTCTCTCTTGGAAGAGGTGGTTCACGCTCTGCTCTCCAGGCACACACAGCTTTGAAAAGTGGATGTGTGAGCCAGGTTCAACTGCTTTTGAGTGAACCCGAATTTAGGGCAGTGATCCAAATGGGAATAATAACTGTTCTGTGGAGAGCTGGGCACAATCCCTGCCCTTGGTGCTCAGGGTCAGAGATACAGCTGCAGTGACTGAGAGTGTCCTAGGACACAGCGTCGGGCCAGGAGACCCTGAGTGGCAAGCAGACTTGCAGAGATGGGGAGAGGGGATGGCCAACAAGGACAATACAGCCACCTGAGAGCTTAAGCACAAGGGATGACTGCATGGTGGCTGAGGGGGTAACAGGGGGAGGCAAACACGAGTCAGGGGGTCCAGGGGCATCTCGGTGTCTGCGGCCATGGAGGGATAGCCAGACAGGGGTCTGCTGGAAGTAGAGTAAAACTGCCACTGGGCTTAGAATTCTAAGTACTATGTTCCCTTTTTAACAGTTTTCCTTTTAAATAAAAGCCAGTGGTGTCCTAGTAAATTATTCTGCTAGCTTCCTAATCTTACTCCTTCATTTATATATTTAGTACATGGCCGCAGAATATTAACACAATATTCTAGACCAGAGCTTCTCCAACTTGAATGTGCACATGAATCACCTGGGCATCCAGTTAAAATGCAGGTTCTGGTTCAGCAGTCCGAGGTGAGGTCGAGATTCTGCATTTTTATTAGTTCTCCAGTGAGGCAGATGTGGCTGGTCCTTGATCCACATGTTGAGTCGGGGCCCTGGCCAAATTAGGCGTTTCTTTCACCTGGCCTTTGGTCCATTAGTCCTTTTTCATACCACTTTGACCTTAAACTAAAATAAGTACATTCTCTGTAGCAGAGTACCTACTATATACAAAGCAATGAGATGACTGCTGAGAGAGATACAAAAATAAATATGATACAATGTTACCTTTAAGGAAATTACAATCTGTGGAGTGGAGAGATGGGCACTAACACAGAATAAGGACTGTCTTCCATCAGGCCTACTACTTTGGGATTATACTGCATTGCCCCATTGAATCCTCACTACACCCTGAAATAAGAATTGTTTCTACCTTACAGAGAAGGAAAACCAAGCTAGGAAAAGTTAAGTCAATTTTTTTCAAACTCACATAGCCATTGAAAAGTTGGATTTTGATTTAAATTTGGGTCTGTCTGGTCCCCAACATTCAAACTCTTTCCATCAAGCCATACTTATGTGTAAATACCCCGCACACTGGGCATTATATGAGGGCTGCAAGATGTGAAGTACACAAAGCTTGCCGGAGGAGTTCTGCAGGCGGGGTGGGAGGTGACAGAAATATGGAACAGTATAGTTACTGAATTTGACTGGTTTACCAGGAAATGGCAGCAAAGAGGACTTCATGCTGAAAATGTTGCAGAAAAGAGACCGGATTCTTTGTTTGTAAATTCTCCTTTTATGGACTGCAATTCCAGAGTCGAAGAAACCGCTTGCCCAGCCAAGAAAGGCTGGCATCTCTGGCTCAGGGCTCCAGATTCTAGCAATTTGTCTGCAAACACCCAAGGAGGAGGCCTGCCCAGCCTGGTAGCAAGCTTCCACCACCTGTCTGCCTCAGCCTGAACAGGGAGCAGAGCCCAGCCTGAAACCAAGGATGAGAGCGTACTCATTACCCAGCATTACGTGGCTGAAAATCTGCACCCTTGTCACCATGAGGTTTTTTTCCATTGTCACCACTGCTGCCCCGGGCCCCTTACTCTTAGTGGTGCCCTCCCATTTACCCACACAGATGGCTCCCTCTCAGCTCCCACCAGCCACTGCCTGGGCTGAGCACTAAAGAAGAGCCCCAGCGACAGTGTGTCTGGGATTCAGAAATGACTCCACTTTCTCTGCTGCTGAGTCATTGTTATTGAGACTGGGATGATGGGAAGGCCAAAGCCTACTGAAGGAGGGAGTCTCAGTCTCAAGGGCCCTCCTCACACCACTACACCCAGGGCTCCTCTTGCGTGTATATACCCTCAGCCAAAATACCCTGAGCCAGTGTTCCTGGATGGTGGCAACATGGTGCACTTCATACTTGCAACAAAAAAGACAAAGAGAACCAAGACTGTCATTAAACCCCGAAACACATGGAAGTCTGCCACCCCCACCAGAGTGAGCCTCAGCCAGAAGAAAAGCCCAGAAACATTATGTTAATTGCCAATAACAGCTCCGCTGGGTAGGGGTTGGGGTGCGGGAAGTGGAAGTGGGAGAGAGGACTGAGTGAAGGTGTCCAAGACCTCCTGCCAGGCAGAGTGGAGGGAGCTGAGAATTTCTGTAAGGGGCTGGCCCTTTGGGCCTCCATCCAGCTTCTTGGTTCTCTGATGCTAAAAAGAAAAATTTGATTGCTCAGGAAAATTAACTGTGGAGCTCACTGGGACCGGGCATAAGGGATGATAATGTTGTACTCTAAATCGGCCTTGAGGAGAGGCTGCTGTGAGCCAGGCACAGGGCTAGCCCCTGCAGACAGGCAGATGATGAAGGGAAGCTCCCCCAAGGGAGCTAGCCTGTGGCAGTGTGGGACAAACATGAGAACGGTGTGATGGTTGAATATGACAAACCCCTACGATAGCCCTGAGCTAAGGAACAATATATACAGCTCCTTCCCCCAGCTGTTCAGTCTGGCGGGGAAGACAGTGTGATGGGTACTTTGAAAAGGTGCCATGAAACCTGTAGGAGGGCCACCCAGACCTGGGCACTCAGGGTCACCTCCCAGAAGAGAGGGCTAGACCCAAGGGTGAGCAGCAGCTGACCGCATAGGGGTGGGGGCCAGGGCCGGGGGCACAGAGGAGGGGAACACAGTGCTGTCGCATGGGGATTAGTGTGGAAAGCTCAGAGGTGAGAGGAGGCACAGAGCATGTGTGGAACTAAGAGAAGCCCAGTTAAACTCGAGTGTAAAATGGGGGAGGGGTGAAAGGTGAAGCTGGCAGCGGGCAGGGCACGGCAGGAGCTAATAACTGCACAAGAGTGCTTTGGGTGCACAGAGGATGGAGCCGTGGAATGTGTTAAAGGCTGGAGAAGACTTTGCCAGAAAGAAGAAAAAACAAAAACCATTCAAGGATGACTAGGCATTTACCAGAAGAAATGAGAAACACGCCCCAGGCAGAGGAAAAGGTGTGTACAAGAGCGCTCTGGCCCTCTGAAAAGTAACCCCATTCTCTCCTCCGATCCCAGATTTGGATGCAATGTACCAAATTCTGTTTGGCGGGGTCATGTCAAAGTCAACCTTACGAAGACTTAGGACCTTCATAAGGAGGGAAAAAGAGGAGGGAACTGGCAATAAATATACTTATCGCTTATGTAGGCCAGGTCCTTCAGTACAGGGACTTCCTGCTGAGGACAACCTACGTTTCCAAAATCAGAGACACAGCCCAACCAACTGAAAACACTTCAAGGGGAACCAGAGGAATGACCGCCTTTTTGTGGAGGTTCTGATAAGAAGGTATGGCCTTACTAAGAATATTAAAATACCCTCAAAACAAAGATCCTCAGAAATTATGCCAATTTAACATGCAGCATTTACTCTGTACCAGGCACTGTGCTTAAAGCTCCGTAAGCATCGTCTCATTGATTTCTCTAATCAACAAAATGACACCTAAGTGTTCACGTTGCTTTAAAGATGAGGAGGGAGGACTTTGTTCACTACATTTACCACTGCTCTGGCCTGCTGCACCCACAGACAGATCAGAGCATAACTGAACCATCTCCCCACAATGCCACCAGAGAAAACAACATGGAGTCCAGAAAGAGAAAGGTGATTTCATGAACAAGTGTGAACCAAAGAGATTACAGTGGGGTTTATCTGATGTTAAAACCTTTTCACCTTCTCAGGGACCCAGCCTTCCTCAACTTACTAAAGATAAAGCTGCCTCTTCCATGAGGCATCTGGACAGTCTTGCATCCAACACCCCTCCAGTCACCTTTTCTTGTGCGATCCCCAAACATGTTCATTTTACAGATGGGGAAATCAAGACTCAGAGCTGTATCTCTTCTGAAGTCTCACTGCTATTGAAGAGCTTAAGCCAGGACTCAAACCAGGTTTTATTTGATTTCAGGAACTAAGCCTGTCCACCACACCCACCAAGTCATGGCAGAGCGGAAGGGAACTGCAGCTTTTTTCAGGAGGAGATGCCTCTCAGCCAGTGAAAGAAAGCTGAGGATCCACTATCCAAAGGCTTTCACCAAGAGAAGTTGTACTTTACAAGGATGCTGACATGATTCCTCTGTCAAACACAGATTCTTCCACAAAAGAAAAAAAAAAAGGCAGTTATCAGGGCTAAAAGGGAGAGAAAGAGAACATCTGTAAATGAACACAATGCTTGCTCTCCCAGGCAAACTTATGGTTAAACTTTCCACTCTCCCACGCCATTGCTGGAATGTAACGCTTACACTGTGGATTCTGTATAAGACAATATCAGTACAGTACGGGGAAGGATAGACCCCAAGGGTCCTGGTGCAGAAGAGCAAGACAGGCCTCGTGGGAAGAGGGGGTCCACAGGAGGAAGAGCCCATCTGTGTAGACTTGTATAGAAAGCTCCATTGTATTTCATGCCCAAATGCAGAGTCTCAAGATGCCTATAATCTTGTTCAGAGTGCTGAGAGGTGATGTCAGAGAAAGAGTACTGGACAGAAAGAAGACCAGAGTTCAAGTTCCGGCCTCACCACCATTCCAGGAGTCACAGAAACTTATCAGTCTCTTATTTTCTTTGTCTGTAACATAAAGAAATCAGACTGGATGATCTCTTGAGGCCTCTTTCAGGTCGGGAACATGTGATTATAACTCTACTGCCTCTCTCTTGCATTTTTGATGGGGCCACAGAGTAGCCCACAGAACCAGAACCCTGAGAAGCTATGACTAAAAGGGTTGGAACCCAAAGATAAACCCTGTCCACTCCATAGCCTTGCCCAAGGCCACCCTGCCATCCAGTCACCAGACTCAGGCAACACTGAGATCTCCGCTCTCCATGTATCTGCACCCACTTGCTCTTACCTACACCCTGTTCCTTCCTTCTACTGCCATGCTGTGACTGCTGGGCCAGTGAAGGTCAGGCCCTAGCAGAAGCCAGAAGATGAATAACCCCCCACCCTCAAGATAAAGATGCCCCTAAGAAGACAGAGAACTGGCCCTGGGGTTGAGACAATATGTGTCGTTATCCAGAGCAGTGGGTTCTGGGTGAGCCAGGAACTCTCTGACAAGCTGTGTGATCTAAGGGATTTCACCTCTCTAAGCCTAAGTGTCCTAACATGCAAAAAATGGTGATGATGATATGACCTGTTGATGAATAGTCTATCTCACAGAGTTGCTATGATCATCAAATTATATATAAAACTCTAAGGCTTGACAAAGAAAGCAACCGCTGCCTCCAGAGCACGTCCATGGGTAATGAACAGGAGTCTAGGAGCAGGGCTAAGGGCTACTGTATGTGTGAAGCTCAGTACACACTCACCCAGCCCTTTGCCCATCAAAACAGTCCCAAACTGCTACACACTGGTTGAGAAGAAGAGGATTCACTCTCTCCAGGTAGCAGCAAATACAAAGTAGGTACAAGAGAGAGGATCTGGCCACTTGGGCCAGACCAGGGAACCCACCAGTCATCACCCAGAAGCATGAGCCCCCTGGGGCCATGGAGGGAAGGGAGTCTGAAGAGTCATCTCTTTCCCAGCTGAACCAATTGCCACAGAAAGTAAGTGAGGACAGCCCCCAAGAGAAGGCTGTAGTTCCCTGGGACAGGGGTCGCTTCCTGTGCAGAGCTCAAGGCTCAGCACCAGAACATTGTGGACACTGATTAAATGTTTGTTGACTGAGTGAATGATTAGAAACGGAGAGGTTGATGGAACAGAAATCTCAGTGAGCAAACTAAGTAGGAGGCTACAGGCCTAATATGGCTGGACTGGCCCCCAGATGAGGGATGGCCTAAAGGCTGAGGTGACCTGGAGAATTAAGGATAACAGTTGGAAAAACCAGACCAGGGAGAGGGTCAGTGTGTGAGTCACCTGTCCTTCAGACCCAGGACCTGTCTGGGGAGGGAGCCAAGGAATGGAAATCTGTGAGTCAGCAGGTTATCTCTGCTACCTTCTGAGTCACTGCCTGAGCCCCTGTGGGCCTACCCTCAAGTCAGGGCTGTGGAGCGTGTGTGTGGCTGTGTGTTTATATCTACGCATTCAGCAGACACCACCAGTCAAGATGAGTCAAGAGTCTCTCTCACGTTTTACTGATGCTATGTCACTGGGCTGTCCTATCAGTGACTCACTGTTTACCTGCCCTCCTCCAGGGGAAATGCCTTTCAACAGAGGTGAGGTGAGGCATGCCTCTGTGTGTCAGGTGCCATGAGATGTGCTCATTCTGCCAGGTTCCATCTTCAGGGGTCATGTGTTTCCAGGCTCTCTGTGAGCACCTGATGAGATGAGGCCCAAGCCCAACACTCAGCATGGTGCCTTACCCCAAGTCCTACCAGAAGCCTGCTTCCCCTCCTCAGAAAGAACTCTCTCAACTACCCCTCTTTTCCCCTTACTGCCATCTGCTTCTGTATAGGGCTCTAGGGGATAATTACAGAAAAGGCAGCTCACTCCCTGGCTATTGCAATCTATTATTAGAAAACTCCTGAAGGTCCCAAAGACTTCCCATTTCCCCTCCCTCACCCTGCCAGAAGAATCTCTAGCAAATAATCCTTGCCTCTGAAATCATTCCTGACATTATTATCAGATGAACCTTCGTCAGATATAGCTCATTGCTCAAAAACTCCCATCCCATACCAAATTCAGTAAAAACATTTTGGTCCTAACACTGTTTAGTTCATTGACAGCCACTTGTAGGATGACAGGGAGGAGCTCTGGCAGTCATGCCTGCACCATGTGGTCCCGGCACAGATGAGTATCCAGGGGTGAGCCCCTAACCCAACCTGGACCACACTGAATCCCTTCCTGGGAAATTCTGGGTAGAGGCTCAGAAATCCCAGTCTCAGTCTAAACTAAAGACTTCAACACATAAGATGCAAAGACTCAGGAGGTGGGCCCAACTGGTGGGGTAGCTCAGTTGGATAGTACATCAACCCTGATATGCCAAGGTTGCTGGTTCAATTCCTGGTCACGACACACAACAAGAATCAACCAATAACTGCATAAATAAGTGCAACAACAAATCCATGTTTCTTTCTCTCTCTCCCTCCCTCCACCCCCTCCTCTCTCTCCCTAAAACCAATTAATCAATCAGTTTTTTTGAAAGTTTTAAGAAAAAGACTCAGGAGGTAGGGGAGTTGGGGTGGATTGGGGGTGGGGTGGGCTGGGGTGGGGCAGGGAGGGACCAGGTGGGGTTGGGCATTTTTCCCACCATGTGACAGGGAAAGCTCAAAAAGCAAGTCCACAATGAGGGCAGGTGGCATGCGCAGAAAAGCTGAGATGGCAGAAAAATATAGTGCCCAGGTCCCTTACAGTCCCCAGTTCCCAGGGTCCAGTGCTACCCAAAAAGTACTTTCTGTAGTTTTAATATATAAACATGGAAGGTGGTAGATGAGATAGTTAAATATCCCTTATAATAGAAAATTTAATTAGAAAAATACTTAAAGTTATATCATATATAAAACAATTATCTTAGAAAAATATTTCCACACTCATAGGTAAAAAAGGAAGGAAGATAGGAAGGAAGAAAGAGAGGCAGGGAGGGAGGGGGGAGGCAGAGAGAAAAGGGGACAAAGAAGAAAAATCAATTTATAGCATCAGAAATGTTATGGTTTCCATCCTTCTTATAGGTGATTATTCATGATCTAAAAATGACCTTCAAAGGGCCTGTCCGTAATTACATTCATCACTTGCAAGTGGGAAGCCCTATTTCCAGGAAGAGCCATGTAACCTATACTAAATTTATCTGCCTCTTTTCCCCTTCATGGTTTCTATCTAAAGAACTCTAAAACATTTCCAAAGGGCATTGATTAAGCTTGTGTCAGGCTTGGACTTAACCAAACTCTATCCTGTTGTTCAAAACAAAGTAATCGAGAGAGTTCCCTGTAACATGAGAGTCTTCATGTGGCCTCTGATGCAGGGTTGCTCCCATGGAGTCATTTGGAGAAATCCTCACTTACGGTCAGGCATATATATTACTTTATGTCATTTAAGCTTTACAAGCACCATGAGGCACTATTACTATCTTTATTCTGTAGACAGGATCATCAAGGTACTTGGGGGATACATATGAATAAGACCACACAGAACACAGTAGAGCCAGTTTTGGAAGTCAAGATGTTCTGACTCCTTCTCCTCTGGCTGTCAGGTGAAGTAGGAGAGCTATGTGTCTGAGCTAGGAAAACCTTCTCTCACACCTCTAGCTCAGGCTGAGCAATCAGGTACAGATTAACTTTTTGTTAGTCCTAAGCACATGTACCTCATGTGAGGGAGAAAGAAACTTGCTAGTAAAGCTAATAATTGCCTTTAAACTGACTCAAACTGTTCGACAAACTCATTCATTCTCATTTTACTGAGCACTTACTTATGAGCCAAGGGTTCTGCTTCATTTTATCATTAGAATTTCCAAAATCAGGTAGGCATGAACCACACAAGAAGAACAAGCTTGAAATACCAGAGAGTCTTGAAATCTGGACCTTAGGAAGGAGATGGGGTGAGACAGCCTTCTCTCATGACTTCTTACAGGAAAGGCAGGAATGGATAAGCATATTAACCTGCTGACTGGATTTAACTCTAACTAGGAACCATAACAGTGGTTCACATTTTTTCTTTAACTGAAATTGACATATGTTTAAAGTTATTCATTGCCTTAGAGCATGAGAGACCTCAACACAGCTTTACCATAGACAAACTCCCGGCCCAGGTGAGAGGCTGTCTGGAAGAATCCATAACCTGTCTCTTTCTCTCTCTATTTCTCATGTTTTTGGTTCCCAAATGTGGAATCCTAGAAGAGAAAGGAAGTAGGGGGAAAAGAGAAGGGAAAGAGGGAAGAATGGATGTTCTCTGAGAAGTGCTTTTATAATAGCAATACAAATAGCTAGTGTTTATTGAGCATTTTCTATAGACCAGTCACTGAGCTAGTGTTTTATCTCATGTAATCCTCATAAACAGCCTAAAACATGGGTATTATCTTCACACTTCTATGGAGTATGAAGCTGAGGTCCAAGGTCACTCAGGTAGAAAGTGGCAGGGTCACTAAGCTAGGATCCTGGGCCCTTAGTCCCCAGTTACATTGATTTATATGGCCCATCTGGATGTTGGTCCTCAGCTGGGCTGTGACCAAATCACATGGCCCTGCATCCATCAGCCAACCCGAAATCCAGGCCAGGTGCTGGGAAGAGTCAATGTGACTTGAGACAAAGAGAAAGCACATCAGCACCCCAGACTAAAGGCCTAGGGGCTCAGAGCCAAGCAACTTTCCTGCCACCCTTTTGTCAAGCACACACTGGTCAGGCACAGAGCTGGGCAGCCTCCTCTCACCAGGACCTTGGAATCTTGAGCCCTCAGGAAGGCCCTAAGGGGAAAAGGAGCTGTTGACCAGGTGCTATTCAAAAGCCTGGACCTCAGTGTAAATGGGGTTACATTGCTCTTGAAAGGCCGGAAATCAAAGAGACAGGTCTTCTTCTTCTAGTTGCAGAGGCCCCCAAACATCCCCAGAGAAGCATAAGGGAGCCACTGCACTGCAGCATCTTGTTTTGATTGCACTGAAAATATCCTGTCACAGCTCAGACCTCGTGCATTCTCCACTCTGTAGGCAGAACACAGAGTGCCGTGCGGAGAGGCCGCCACTGCACTCAAGGGTATGACAGCCAAGAATGCTTTCATAGTTGCGCTTCGCTGCCCGATTCCGTCTGGAATGCATGGACTTTGCCCCTTTGATCTTGACTATGGCTGCTCAGAGTACCAGTATTTGTAGCTAGTTCTGTCCTCATTCTCCACCAGTACCACCTCCTCCCCAAGTTCTTGGACACAGTTCTGTAAGTCTGCGTCTAGAAGTCCCTCCTCCTTCCTTCTCCCCTCACCCCTCTTCTGAAAGCATGCCCTCAACTCCAGACCCTGAACATGCTGCCCCGCCACCTATGGCCTTCCTCAGTCACACAGGCATGAAGGGGAACTCGCTCCTCCTCTTCTCAAGACTGCACCCCAAATACAAAGACTAAACAGCTAGATGCTTGGAAACAAGCATCTGGTTAACTGGCTGGTGGTTTTTCGGTTTGTTTGTTTTTTGCTTTTCATCCAGATGTTGGTGTCATGTAGACCCCAACTGGGAGTTTTGTTTCCTATTATGATTCAGAATAAGTCACACCAACTAGAAAAAGTGAGACGCTGTTCCTGCTTTACAAGCAAGGCACTTTCTAGCGCCATGCCCAAGAATAAGACCTTAACCTGACAGAGAGAAAGAAAGAAATGTAGCTGTGGATATGCCACTGTTTTAAAAATGCATTTCTACAGGAAAAAAAAAAAAGAGGTAAAAGCAGGATTTCTTGAGTCTGCTTATGGTGGGCTGAATGGTGATTCCAGAGATTCCAGGTCCTAATCTCTGGAACCTATCATGTTACCCTATTTGGAAAAAGGACCTTTACAGATGTAATGAAGTTAAAGATCTTGAGAGGGAGATGTAATCCTGGGTTATCTGGGTGAGTCCCAAGTGCCACCACAGGTATCCTTATAAAAGGGAAACAGAGGCCCTGACTGATATAGCTCAGTGGGTTGGACATCACCCTGCAAACCAAAAGGTCACAGGTTTGATTCCTGGTCAGGGCACATGCCTGGGTTGCAGGCTGGGTTGCAGGCCATGTTGCCTGCTGGCGGCATGCGAGAGGCAACTGATCTTCTTTCACACATTGATGTTTCTCTCCCTCTCTTTCTCCCTCCATTCCCCTCTAAAAATAAATAAATAAAATCTTTAAGAAAATAAATACAAGGGAAGCAGAGGGAGATATGACACACATAAAAGGGGAAAAGTCGTGTGAAGACGACAGCAGAGATTAGAAGGATGCAGACACAAATGAGGGAATGCTGGAAGCTGAAGGAAGCCAGGAGGCAGCCTCTGGTGGGACTGTGGTCCTGCTGGCATCTTGATTTTGAACTTCTGACTTCTAGAACTGTGAAAGGATAAATTTCTATTGTTTTAATCCAAGTTTGCGGTGCTTTGTTACAGCAATCTTGGGAAACTAATACAATGCTTATTTTTAAGAGCCACTGAAGACAAGCCTAGAGGTGGGGGTTAAAGAAAGAACAAGCAGGACTACATGGGAGGGTTTGTTGGTGACTGGTGTTTATATCCATCTGAGGTCCATTCAGATTAAAGAACCACTGCAGAGCAGAGGAAGAATAATGCCCCTAACAGTAGCATCAGGAATCTGAGTGAGGTTAGGACTTCTTAGCTGGGGTCCCACCAGTAGGTCCAGGAAGACTCAAGACCTGCTTTGGCTTAACCAGCCCTCTTCCCTGGGAGTTGCTAAGAGAGATGGGAACACAAGGAATATCATTAAATGGAAAACCAATGTACCTCTATCTAAGCTCCTAACTAGGTTTGGTCCTGAGACTCTACTGCAGAGCTTCCTGGTAAGCTGGCCTGGCACATATGTTCTAGTCGATTGGCCAAAGGGTCTTACCACCTTCTGGCCAGTTGTAGAAGACCAAAGAGATGAGCCACACACACACTAGCCCATTGTCCTTCAAATTCTACCTGCTAGTAAATGTGGCTCTCCATCCCAGATTGTGAGTAATATAATTAACAGCTCACCCTCCTTGTTGGACACAAGAAGGAAGTGGGAATAGAGCTAAGCTTATCCCTCTCCTATAAATAGAAACAACGTGGGAACCACAACCTCCCCAGGACTGTTGATTAAATCTCTATTTAGGGACATGACGATGAGAGTGCATCATACCTTCTGAGCATTTCAGCTTCCTTCTCTCATTTTCCCCCAGGTGAAAGAGACATTGAGCTAACTTTTCCTGGGTGCATATCTTATGTCATGCACTGTCCTAGGCACTGGGGATAGAGCATTAAGAAGACAGACATAGTCCCTGCCCCCATAAAAAAAAACACAGATTCCCTCCTGGGCCCAACTAAGCCTTCACCACTCTGAGACAGAGTTCAAGGAAGGCCACCCCAAGCTTAGTTCCTCCCAACAGGCAGGGCCCTGCAGTCACACTTCCCACCCAGAGCCATGCTGGTCTGAAACCTGAGAACTCAATTCTTGAAAGAACCATGTCTTAAGAATATAAGAACCAGATAAAATAAAAGTTTGAAGAATATGAAACACTGGAAAAAATGTGGCATTTATCATTGTAATCTATAACCAGTTAGGTCAGAGGATCAGAAAATTGTGCTGCTGAGGTCAAAATTTGTGGTCTCATTAACCACATTTATTCTCATGTCACATCCTGGACTTAAACCACAAACAGCTGATTAAGCCACATAGAAATCAGCTGACTGCCATCTAGCCTTTTGGAAGATTAGCCAATAGCACCAGCTTCCTTTACAGAGGATGGCATGTTATTTTTGAAACATGAAGAACAGAAAGAAGACAGATCACAAGTCCCAGGAAAATCCAAGTCCATGAATAAGCAAGGCATCTATCTAAGGGTGAAGGAGAAGGGGAAAGAGGAGAAGGAAGAGGGAGGAGCAAAAGCAGAAGTAGGAAGAGGAAGAGGAAGAGGAGGAGGAGGAAGAAGAGGGGGAGAAAGAGGAGGAGGAGATAACACAGGTAAATGTTTCTAAATGTGCAAATGTTTGTTATGATGCAGAAATGGGAGTTCTGAGTGACCAGGGAAGGAGACTTTGCTCTTTATATTTGATAACCATATCCATTCGCACACACTAAAACTAAGACAAATGGCAACCAAAACAATTGTTCCAAAATGATGAAATTTGGGGAGTAAGCCTAATTGTTTGATGCTAGTAAAAACAAGCCAGTTTTGACTAATTCCATGGGAAATGGCACAAAGCTTTCCTGTCCAGGATGTGTGGTTACCTGGGTGGCACACTTCCAGAACCAAATATCTCCACGTCCCTCTTCCTTCAGTCCCAGCTCGTCCCTGGCACTCAAGAGACTTCCTGCTAGACCGCAGCACATTAGGAAGAGCAACCATTGTTTGGGTCAAAATGAGTGGAAAGTGTACCACAGTAGAAGAAACAATAATAGAGAGAAAAAGAGAAAAGAAAGAGAGGAAGTGACAGAGATAAAAACAGTGCAGGAACATGTAATTTGAAGAAGAAAGCGGGGAACAGGCCACTTTAGAGGTTTGGTTGAACTGAATGAACCAAAGACAGAGGCCAGTAAAACGTTCCCATTACCCTTCAGCTGGGTTCATTATGTCCTTACAGAACAGCCTGTCCAAGAGTTCACTTGGGTATTTCACAATCATTCATTCACTCATTCATTCACCCATTCATTTGACAATTTCTTGTGGCATGCACGGGGCCCTGGGCTTAGTTCTAAGGAGACAGGAAGGTGAGCACAGTCCTGAAGGCAGGATACTGCAGGAACATGAGCTGTAAATGCAAATGTGTGTACTACTAGCACAGCCTTCCCATGGGGAGAGTAGAGCTTGATAGGGTACATTGTCAAAACTAAACTTGTTTTGTAATATTTTTAGATTTACAGAAAAATTATGAATGGAGCATGAAGTTCCCAAACACCTCATACCCAAGTTCCCTGTTTTTAACATCCTACATTAGTAGGGTACATTTGTCACAATCAATGAACCAATATTGCTTAATTACTATTAACTTAGGTCCATACTTGATTCAGAGTTTCTTGTTTTTACCTAATTTTTTTCTCCATTCCAGGTTCCCATCTTGGATACCACATTGCATTTCATCATTATGTCTCCTTAAACTCTTCTTGGCTATGACAGGTGATAGCATGTACTTTTAAAGCAATTTTTTCCCTTATAAAGTCACTCCAAATAGGCTTAGTGGACTGCTTATTTCTCTGTCCCTAGGTGAAATATTGAGCTGATCCTGAAACATTTTCAGTTTCTCGCAGATAATATGTCCTATTCAAATACAAAATTATTATGTCCAGTATAGTGTAATCATCGCTCAAAATTTGGGGGGCAGGAGTTAGTAGAGGAACAATCAGAGAAGTGAGCAGAGAAGCGTCAGGGCCTAGGAAAGTAGAGTCTTATGGAGGTCAAGAAGGAGAGAGTCTCAAGAAAGAAGGGGCATGGGATGCTGAAGAGAGGCCCTGGCAGAAGAGGAGAAGAGGACTTGGCCATAGGGAGTTTCCTTAACCTTGGAGAAGAGAGTTGTATAGAGTGTCAAGAGGAGCTACAGAGGAACAGGTTAAGGGGTGAATATGAGGCCCAAAAATGAAGGCCCCCTCTGTGGACTCCTCTCCTGAGAAGCTGAGTGGTAAATATAAGGTGAAAAATAGGTTGACCCCTTAAATGGGTAATAGCAGGTTTAAGGGAAAGGCCTTGGGGTTGGGGCAGATGGTAGTCAGCTTCTAAAAGGTTCCTAATAAGCCCCCTTCTGATACTCACAACCTTGTGTAATCCCCTCCCCTGCATATGGACTGGACTAGTGATTCACTTCTATCCAACAGAATACAGCAAAAGTGACGGGATGTCACATCTGAGATTACGTTACAAACAATGGATTTTTGTCTTACTTACACCCTACCTTTCTCTCGCTTTTCTCCACATAGCAAGGAACTGGAAGATGTCCTCCAGCCAACAGCCAGCAAGGCACTAAGGCCCTCAGACCAACAGCCCATGAGGAGCTGAGTAAATGCACTTGGAGGCAGGTCCTTCCCTGGCTGGGCCTTGATGTGGACAGCAGCCCCAGCCAACCCTGCGCAACCTGGGAGAGTCTTCGAAGCAGGGGCCTCACCCGCAAACAACTGGGAGAGAGAAATGATGTTTTAGCCACCAAATGTTAGGATAATTTGTTACACAGCAACGAGTACTTAATACAAGTGGTTGGTTTTGATAAGGCAGGCCTGCACATGATTCTAGCTTTAAACTTATTATCCTCAAGAATTACCTTGGAGTCTGTCAAAATGCAGACTGTGGGCACAAAACCCTAAGGGTTTTATTTAGGCACTGGGAATACAGACCTAACCAGACAGCACTCTTTGGGAAAGGGCCCAAGAAATGGCATTTTTTAAAGACCTTAGATGATTCTGGTGCAGGTGGGGGAGGAAAGACTCCAGCAAAAAAGTAAATACCAAGGGCTGCAGCTCCGAGATGTGGGTCTCGATGTGCTAGAGCAGGCAGGTGGGCCAGAGTCCAGGAACCATGGGGACACTGGCCTTGAAGATTTGACTTTTTTTTTTACCTTGAAAAGGACCTTTATTTTCTTTTTTTAAAATTTCAATAATTTATTTATTTTCAATTGGAATTGACACACATTATTATATTAGTTTCGGGGGCACACCCCAGTGGTTAGACATTACCTAACTTACTATGTGATCATCCCAATAAACCTCGCACCCATCTGACACCATACCTAGTTCTTAGACTATTATTGACTGTCTTCCCTGTGCTGCACTTTACTGCCACCTGACAGTTTGACTTCTTTCTCTGAAATATCAGGGAAGAACACAAGTTTGGGGAAGATATCTAGAAGTTTTGAGACAAAGAAGAAAAAGCCTCAGTCATCTCTGAAGGAAGGACATGGAGCCATCTACAAAGCCTGAGGAAGCAGAACTATTAGTCAAGTTTTAAAGAGGAGAAAGGATTTCAGGAAGAACGAGACTCCTCGGGAAAGCCTTGGTGAGTCAGTAAGAATTTTTTAAATAATAGTAGAAGGGTGAAGAAGGCCAGAAGATGACTAATGAGCATAATTTGGAGGGAAATGAAGGAGCCCACTCTCCTCACACTCCTTACTCTGTGAGCCATTGGTAGCAGAAGGAAAGTCTCTATTGGACAAAGTTCCAGGACAGTATCTAAGGAAAAGACCAGTTTCTGTTGTGATAAGGAGACAGAGAAGAGTCTTTAGGGGAAGGTGACGAGGAGCCTGTTCTCAGTGGAACAGGGACTCTGCTGGGCCAGCAGAAGAGTCCCGGGCCGCAAAGCCAAGGTGTCCTGGGCGGGGGCGGGGCTGAAAGGATAGAAAGAGGAGCGCAGGACTGGGTCACAGGAGGGCAGCAGGCAGAGCCCGGGAGGATGAAGGTTGAAGATGGACTAGAGATTCCTGATAATAATGGGAGGACAGAGCAGGAAGCAGTTAAGTTCATTGATTAACTAACCCCTAACATCTAAGAAAAATATTGATTCATCATCCACACCAGCACCTACAGCTCCTCTGCAAGCAGGTCCAAGAAGAGGTCTGACACGTGAGCCTCTCACAGGGCTGCCTCTGATTGTTGGCCTAGACAGAGTGAGGCACCAGTCTCAGGAAAGAAGCAGGGCATGTCCATACTCAAAATGTGTCAAGCCCATATTTGTCCTTTAAAACTTCTCCATTCATCTCCTATAGGAATTTGCCCATGGCTAACTTGGTATAGAGAAAAGACCCCATGGCTGAGAGTTAGGAGACCTGGGTCCTTGCCCCAACAAGCTATGTGGCCTAAAAAAGTCATTGACCTCCCGGATGCCATTTGTAAAGGGTGGAGGTTGAGCCAGATGTTCCCTCAAGTCCCTTCCAGCTCCAACATTCTAGGAGCCTGAAAACATGCAACCCTAAACCAGGTCTGGGGATCATGTAGCTTAGTTCCTGGAATTCAGCTTTAAAAAAAAGAAGGGAAGAACTCCAGCTCTTATCAGTTAGCTACTGGAGACTTCCTATCCATTGATAGGATTCCCTGGGGAAAATCTTTTGAAATAGTGGACATTCCATGAAATGAAAGTCTGGGGATTAATCTGCAATAAGGGCTGAAAATTTTCTCTGTGATTTTTCCCAAATGTATGAGAAATCTTCATCCAATTGGACATGGGGTAGATTCTTTTCTGAGGCATCCTGTTTGCATTTTTGAGACAGGAAAAAAGCACTTAGGCCCAGATATCTTACTCATAGGTTGTAAGGGAAGATGCGCTGACAGTGGCCAGTGAATCATGTCTAGGTCATTTCATAGCTAAGGTTTTAAACTATCTCCAAGTCTTGACACACACACATCCACAGATTGTGAAAGAGCTTCAGTCACATCAGCGAAGTGAAAGTGGGACTTTCTCCCCACCTCAACATCCCTGTGGAATGCTCTCTCTCGCCACCACTTACTCTCCAATGGGAACCCCTGAGGTCATTTAGTCCCATATCACATTTTGGAAAATCAGGATAACCTAATAGATGTCTTAACTTACATCCCAAACTTTACATGAAGGAAACGGGATGAAAAACAGACAGGGAAACTTTTTTTGATTTCCAAATGCAGGAAATTTGATTGCCCTGGCCAGGACCCTGTTTACTTTTTTCACAATATATTACCAGTAAAAATAAAAGCACATTTTACCATGCTACACTGTGCATTTTAAATATTTTATACTTTTTCAATTGTTCAGTAAGTATGTAGTTAGCACTGTGCTAGATGCGAGAAGAGAAGTCAATGTCTAGCTATGAATGATCTATAATGCAATGAAATAAATTCTCTAATAGTGGTACATTAAAAGGAGGATGTCATTAACTCTGACTCAGGGCAAGGAAGTTGAAGAAGGTGAGTTCTAAAGGATGAGTAGGAGTTTGAAGATGAGTAAGAGCCAGACAGGTGATGAGTGAGATATGAAGGGCAGTCAAGGCAAAAGGAACAGGGGAGGAAAAAACCCACAAAAATCTAAGACCACCTGGAAGGATATTGCACGTCCACAGCTTGGAAGAACCAATACTGTAAAGTTTTCAGTTCCCTGTAACTGATCTATAAATTCCACACAGTTCCAATAAAAATTCCAATAGGCTTTTTTTTGGTATAGAAATTAGTATGCTAATTCTAAAATATGTACAGAAACACAAAGGCCAAGGACAGCCAAGACACTCTTGACAAGAAAGAAGTTTTTTCCAGATATCAAACTTACTCTAAAACCACAAAAAGTAAGAGAGTAGGTTTTGTGCCAAGATAAAAAACAGACCAATGGAATAAAAGAGCAATTTCAGAAATCCACACACATAAGAACACTTGATTTGTGACCAAGGTATCATTGCAGAGAAATACGGAAAGTATAATATTTTAAATAAGTGGTACTGAGTTGACTGGATATCCATACTGGAAAAAATAAAGTGAACCCTTACACCACATACAAAAATCAACTCCAAGAAAAATGTAGCTTTAAATATGACAGACAAAATAAAGATGCTAGACATTAATATCAAGAATACTTTCATGACTGTGAGGAAGGATATATTTCTTAAATAGAAGGCAAAAATGCATTAATCATAAAGAAAAAGATTGATAAAATAGGATGCTTTGAAAATAAAATTCTCTGTTCATCAAGACATAATTAAGAGAGTACAAAGGTAAGTCACAAAATAAAAGATGATACTGGCAATTTGTGTAACTGACAAAGGATTTACATTCATAAAAACTAAAGAATTCCTAATTAGGAAGAAAAAAATAAGAAAAATATCCCAATAAAAAATGTGGAAGAGATTTGAACAGCACTCTACAAAGGACACTATCCAAATGGCCAGTGACTAGGAAAAGTTGTTCAACTTCACTCATTATCAAAAAATGCACAAAATAAAACCACAGTGATAGTTAGCTCTACATTTCCACTAGCACGGCTAACATTTTAAAAACTAAAAATATTGAGTGTTGGTAAGGATTTGGAACAACAGAATTTCTCATACACTGCTAGCAGTTGCATAAATTTGTAAAGCCGATCTGAAAAATAGTTGACATTAAGTAGTTTTTTAAATTCATTTTTCAATTATAGTTGACATACAATATTATATTAGTTTCAAGTGTACAACATAGTGATTAGATGTTTATATACCTTACAAAGTGATCACCCCAGTGAGTCCAGTGCCCACCTGGCACCAGACATCGTTGTTACAGTGTTATTGACTATCTCCCCTGTGCTGTACTCACATCCCCATGGCTGTTTTTATAACCTGCAAGTTGTACATCTTCAGCCCTTTCACCTCTTTCACCCATCCCCCTAACCCCTCTCCCTTCTGGTGACCATCCATTCATACTCTGTATCTATGAGTTAGTTTTTGTTTTGTTTGTTTGTTTGTTTTGTTTTTAGATTCCACACATAAGTGAAACCATATCCTGTAATCCAGGCATATATCCAACAAAAATGCATGCATATGGGCACCAAGAGACGTGGTCAAGAATGTCCATGGTAACCTTCTTTGTAATAGCCAAAACCGAAAACAACCCAAATGTCCACCCTCTATAAATAAAGTATGGTGTGTGTATACAATGTAACACTATACAGCAATCAACTGTATAAACTCTAGGTACATTTAACAACATGAATGAGCCACAGAAACCAGACACAAAGGAAAGATTACTAAATAGCCCTAGTTAGATGACCTTCAAACATAGGCAAAACTAAACTGTAGCATTAGAAGTCAAATAATGTTAACTTTGAGGAGTGGGCATGAGAGAGGTGGTAACAGTGTTCTTTCTTGGTCCAGGTAGGGGTTACACAGGCATTTGCTTTGTTATAATTTACTTTGTTACAATTATATACCTAATTCCTGCATGGGCATTATATTTCTTAACTAAAGAGTTAAAATAAATTTATTAAATAAAAGTGCCTGTCCTGTAGAGGAAGGACTCCGAAAACAGTTCCCACAATTATTCTCTCAGTGCTCCTCTCACCCCTGAGCACAGAAAGCAGACTTTCTTCTCCCAAAGGACTCTCCAAGGAAAATTACAAGCTGTCATAGGCAAATAATGACCTTCCTCTCTCTCTCCCCTTGGGACCGAGGTTATAGATGACGGGAAGGGACCAGAAGGAGCGTCTTCCGTTGCTGCAGCAGGCTCAGACTAAGGGGGCTCTGGTGATCATCCTCACATGTCCCCACCATGTTGTGAACTGGTGCGGCCAGTTTGGAGGATGACTGAGCACCGCCAGGAAAGTCGAAGATGCAAATGCCTGCGAGCCACCAAGTCCACCCCTGCGCCCACCTCAGAGGCACTCTTGCAAGTACACAGGTGCAAAGATGTTGAATGTGGCTTCATCTGTGATAGACAAAAAAGAAAGAAAAGAACTAGAACAACCTAAATATCCATCAGTATAGGCACAGGTAAGTAAATTATAAAGTAGTCACACAAAGAGCAGTTGTTACTATGAATGAACTAGATTTAATTTATTAACATGGATAAATCCGAAAAATAGACAGCTGAGTAAAATGAGTTGCAAATAATATGAACAGTGGGATACCATTATATATATTTTAGCACACGAGACATGTGGCATGTGAATGTAATAACATTATGAAGTGACACACTACAGGGAAGTGGTACCTATAAGAAGGGAGGGTAATGGGATTTGGGGGACACAGCCGAAACTGAATCTCTAATATTTTATTTCCTCAAATAAGTATCTGAAACAAATATGGCAAAATATTAACAATTGTTTAAATCTAGTGATGGGTATATTGGGTATCTATTACATTATTTTTTGTGCTTTTTATGTTAGGATGTGGCCAACCAAAAAATAATAATAATGGATGTGAATTATCTCCCCTGAAATATTCTCTAGGCCCTTACCTCCCTCACAAAGAATAAACTAATTCTGCCAGATTTTCCTCCTCCTTCAAGATGCACATGGATTGTGATAAACAACAGTTGGCAGCAGGGTGCACTCACACTTGTCCAGGCCGTTCCTGACCCAGAAACATCTCTGACATGGGAAGATGCCCCTCTGCTCTGCTCTGTTTCCCAGGAAGCTGACCCATAAGGACAACAAGCTCCTTGCCTTCTGGCTTCTGAATGGGTTGGCAAATGGGAGACAGAAGCACAGACAGCTGGACAAGAAGATAAAAAGGACCAGGTATTTACCCCTGACTTTCTCCCTGTTGGCCTAAAGGTAGGGAGTAGCTGCATTTCTCCCCTGAAGGCCACATTCCCTAAATGCAGGCTCCCTCTGGGGTCCCCAGTGGCTTCCTGGGTTGCAGTAATACCTCCTTACCTTTGCTCCGCAGGCCTAGGGGTGGGTAATGTCAACATCCCTCCTGGTTTCCCTTCATTCTACCCATGTCTTTATAAAAGGTGCACTCATTGAACTCCCCTTAATGTCCCCACTTGAGTGTGCCATCTATTTCCTGCTGGTCCCCTGGCCTCATGGAGCACAAGGAAATGTGTGGAGCACATGAACACTCTGAAGGTGCAGGCGATCAGGGAAGCTGCAGAGACAGAGCTCAGACATCAGCAAAGCCTTGAGAGGAGCAGCAGGTGGCCAGCCAGGTGAAGGGATGCATTGAAGAGGGGCTGACAAGAGAGGTAAGGCTGAGGGAACAGCTTCAACAAAGCTCCTGTATTAGGTTGACCATATGCAACTGCCAGTATTAAACCATTTTTGCCATACCAAAATAAAAGGAAATTTCAAATGGTTTGACTTAATAGGACTCAGACAATGATGACCTTAAATACCAAAGGGGGTCCACAGGAGCAGAAAGAATAAAAACTGACCCTGTCTGTACAGACCACATGTCAGGAAGAGTGGAGATAACATTAACCTGAAAAGGAGAAAAACCAGCTTTGCCAAGAGTGACGAAATGTGTTTTCTGTTTGATTTACATTCAGACAGAATCACAGGTCTCTTTTTGTTCTCCTTATATTTGAATGAGCAGCCTGGTCCTTACAGAGAAGGTAAATGCACATGGGTTTCCCATCTTGGGCCACAAATCTTAGGGCTAGACAGGTCCTTAATATACTATTCTCTCATTTCAAAGATTAAAAACATAATGAGGCACAGGGTGAAGAGTCTTGCCCACTATCACACACATGTGAACCTCCAATAGGCTGTCTTGATCATGGAAAACTTCCAGAATGAATGTGTGTGGGAGAACTCCAATGACACAATTCTATAGAGAAAGGGTAAAGGCCATTACAGGCCACAGTCAAACCCTGATAGAAGTGAAGAAATAAAAAGTTGTAAGACAGAGAGGATGCTGACAGCATATTAGCTCAGCAAGAAGAGCAAAGAATGCATATGATGAATTATTTCCTTTTATCAATCTTATCCTTGGACCCAGATTAATCTTTTCCTAGACTTGTTAGGCCGACCAAGACAATAAATCTTCTCAGGTTTGGGAGGAAGTAAAAGGCCCATGATATATTTTCCTGAGCTCATTCCCAGACTCATCGTGCTGCTCCTCAAAGCTAATATTTTGGCATTTAATAACCCAGGGAAATTAGGCCATGTACTTCACATTAGCCAATTTAAAACAAAACAAAAACACTAAGTAATATTTAAAGTTGGAGTTGTTTTTATCTCATAATTTCTCTCCTGTCATTTGACTTAATTGAGTTAATTATACTCTGGACCCAGATTTTCAGAAGCCTGTGTTCAGGGTGAGAGCAGCCTCCCTGTGACCCACACAGTTTGGTACCCTTGACTATCCAAGGTTCTGGTCTTTATCAAATGGTCCAGTGTGGTGTAGTGCCTGGGCCTTTGGAAGCACTGCTCAGGCCATTATAAACAAGAACTGTAGTGGGACTCATGGATTTGGGAGTAAAGAGTAAGATGAACTCTTACTGGACAAGGAGGGCAGTGGCTAAGTGTCACACCGGGTTGGGGATCTTGCAGACACACCCACCTTGGTGGACAGCCACAGGCACTGCAAAGCAGGAACAAGGGTAATGCCCCTGCAGTCCTCCAGCAGCACATCAGTCCCCTGCCTCTGCCTGCTGGGACAGCACAAACTAGCAGCCTGTGTGGTGTTTCTTGTCTCAACAATCCATATTTACACATAAGTTACTGAGTTACTTATTTCTGAACTAAGTCACCGATCACCACACTAACCCTAAGCTATCAGGCAGAAATGGAAGATGATAAAAAGTCAACAAGATGAATAGTCAAAACATTATCCCCTAGAAGGGGATGACCTAGTTTTGAGTTATCACCCTGAAAATAAGAAGAGGCTGGCCCAGAGATAATGACTTGCTGAGGTCCCGGAACTAGTAAGTACAGGATTGTCCTTGACTTGTCTTTCATGGACTGGCTATGACTCCTGGACCTTCCATCGGCACACAGTGCACCACTCACACTGCCAGGAAAGCTCTCCTCCAACCCCTCCTGCTGTTTCATGACTTTGTACTTGTCTTCCTGAAAGATACTGCATGCATCTTGTAAGTATTTCAATTTGGTGTAATTCAAGACACATTTATTAGGGGACTCTAAGTGATAGACCTCGTGCACGTATTAAGCCCTCAGTCAACATCTGTTAAACTTGTCTGCATATGGGAGGCCCTTCTAGCATCAGGACTTGAGAGAAGAGAGAATGCTGGGGCGAGGTGATGGGAAAATGGCTGTGCTATTCCCATAGTCATGATGTAATTCAGTCCTGAAGGAGGATTGTGGTGCTGGTGATAGGTATGGAAGTGATAGAAAAAATGTGGAATGCATTAGAGAGTAAAATTGAATGTGAGGAGAGGAAACAAAGAAAGGAATGATAGAAAATTATATCTTACACATTTCAAATGCAAGGTACCCATCAGACACACATTGGGAGAAGTCCAACAAAGAAGGCAAAATGCACAGGTGGGACTCAGGCAGGACCCAAGGTCAGAGTCTGCAGGGAGGGGATGGTTTAAGCTGTGCAAGGGTGGGGTCTTGCCATTCTAGAAGTTAGCACATCTCTCTGCTAAAATTCTCCTACTGCTCTGGATTATTTGAACTAGACACAGGACTGGCAAAGATAGGAAAAGCAGAAAAATGAGCAGGCCAAGACCAGCAGCCCACACAGGCTACCCCAGCCTTTGCCCTTGCACTCAGCCAGCTTTCCTCCCACCCTTCCTTCCAAATGTCCTGTTTTTGGATAAGATGAGAAACACTGGGCATATCAGCCACAGCCATGTTTCTATTAGTGGCACACACTCACACCTGAGGATGCTCATTTTCCAATGATACTGACAGTTGCTACATCATCCACCTATACCTCTTCCTTCCATTAGTTGTCCATTTTCCTATCATTGCCTCCTTCCTCAGCCCCCAATCCCAACACCCTTGCACACTATTCTCCTCAAAACTCTCTTATCCATCCATACCTCCAATAAGTTACAGCAAAAACTGGGTTTTACAAAACAAAACTTTAAAAAAATGATTCATGTCACAAAGGAAAAACCTGCTTAAAATAGACTTTGGCTTTGTAAATATTTTGCATATGTTAGAACTACTCCCTAAATGTGGCAGGGATATCTAACTGATAGACCTGTAACTCAGTCTCATTTTAAATATTTGTAAAATTTCCACTAGAACATGCAACAATGACTGGTAGCAATGACGATCAAAATAGAAGCAAGGAAATTGGATAGAAGCAGCAGACCACTAAGGCCACCCAAGCGGGGAAGCCAAACCACAGAGGAGCAGGAAACTCCAGGGACAGAGCCCTCTGGAAAACCTTCTGCTGCCTCTTTTCCAGGACAGAAATGTAGTCATGTGGGAGTTTGTCTTATCACGAAAGGGGCGCCAGCCCAAATACTGGGAGGTGAGGGGTTTTGTACGCTGCTGCCCCAGCACCACGGTTTACCACAAACAACCATCAGTATGCTGGAACTCAACACACAGTATTCTAGATGATTCCAAACCCGCAACAAGTTCACCAATAACATCCCATTACTGATACCAGAACAGTGAGGGCCTTGTGGGTATGAACTTGAGATTTGAAATCCTTCTGGCCTGTGACTTCAGCAGGTCTCCTCCTGTGCACTACTTAGCGTTTCCTGTCTGATCCATCACATCTTCTGTCTGACAGCTAAAGTGAATGGTTTAAGCCCATGCCATTCCTTGGCTTAGAGCTACATGAAGATAAAGAGATTTCCCTGCAGAATGTTTTCCACCACCGCAGCCCCTAGTATGAGCCCAGTAATGGGAACTTCGCTGACAAATGTTTCTCATCTGAACCCAATCAGTTTAAAAGGTATCATCCAGGGCTGCGGATGTATTCCATATGTTCTCCACCCCCCGAGATCCTGAGGCCTCAGCCCCAAACCAAAATCATACTACTACCACTGTTGTTGTTGTTGTTGTTTAACATCAGTTCTGTTTCACAAGAGCAGAGTGCAGCCGTCATTACATTAGCGTCTTATCACCTGGAGCCCAGTCTCTGTTCACCACAGAGACTAGAAATATAGGTGAGCTGCAGAAACATATTGGCATGGTCGCAGCCCCCATGTCATTCCTCCACCCAACCCATTCACCCACCCTTCCCACCCAAAGGAAGGGATTGGCCAGAGGACCGTGTGAGATTTGGTCAACAGAGCTGACCTTGTACATAGCAATAACAGTTACTTAGTGCAGCAAAAGCAGGGAGAGATGACTCTCTGAACTCTGGGAATAGTGGTGCTCACCCCCTCAGGCCTTAGCAGGGAATGCTGCTGGGAAGGCAAGCCAGAGTGCTCACTCAGGAAGAAAATGTGCAGGATGGGAAAAATTATGGCCCGTGAGTCTGTGCCTGTTGGAGGACTGTCCAAAAAGACGATAATCAACAAGGTGATTTCTGGAGGGCAGTGGTCCGCTTACAGCACTATCCCCACTGTTTCTAAAACTCCAAGCACATGGCACCTTCCCCACCCCACCCTTACTCTAACACAGGGTTCCCCAACTTGCCTCCTCCCGTCTGTTTGCATTACTGCTGAGCTCTGCCTCCTGTCTCCTCCCCACCCCCAACCCCAGTCTGTGGGAAAACTGTCTTCCACGAACACCAGTCCCTGGTGCCAAAAAGGTTGGAGACCACTGCTCTAGCCCACTCAGGCCAACTTCACAGGCCCATCAGTGTGCTTGAGCATTTCAAATCATCTTACAGTAGTAACCTAGGCAAAAAGGCCATGGAAGGTGAATTGTCTGCCAGTATAAAGGGTGCAAACATTTTTCAGAGCTCTAAAGAGCAGACCCAAACTTTGGGATAAGCCTTGCCCCCCACACACTTGCATCCACCATCTAGGCTCAGTGTGGCTCAGAATGGATGCTTCTGTGAAGGCTGGTGCTCTGGAAGCATGCCTGTGGGGTGTACTGCCTAAACCAGAAATGAGCAGCTTTCCCAATGCACTCAAAAATGTGAGCATACAGACTTTTCTTCTCCCATAAATTTTGTTCTGTCCCTGGTGCCTGTTACCACTTGCCTGTTAGCCAGAGCTAGCATAAGACAAAATAAATGAATGAGTAGAAACTGTTAATGAGAAAAATGAGACACAACTACTCGGGCATCCTCAACAGCTTGCTTTCTCGTGGCCCAGACTGCTTGTGTTTGTGGTTTATTCTGATCACTTGTTTGCAGGAGAACTATTCCTAGCTCATTTGAAGGACTTCAATAGACCATATTTTATGGCATTCTGAAAAAAAACCCTCACAACTCTCAAGGTCCCAGACCTTGAATGTGGTTGGACTCCAGGACAAGAGATTTTGAGCCAAGTCTGGTTCTCACCCTGGGCAAGTTCTTGTCAATTGACCTGACCTCTCCAAGCCTCAGTTTCCACACCAGTAAAATGGGAACACTAAGCACCCCACAGGGGAACACTCTGAGGACTACATATGATCATGTATGCAATGGGCCAGGTGTGAGGTAGGCCCTCAGTACATGTCAGTGACTGTTATTCCCAGGATTAAGTAGACATCTGTGCTAAGTATGCCTGGCCGGGCTCCTGCATTTGCAAGGTGATCCATGCATGCCCTCCTTTCCCTTCCCCTATGATCATGCTCCAAATTTCAGTTTCCCATAGGGCTGTTACTGCACAGATTCTCTGCCCTCAGACCTTGCTGAGCTCCAGAAGATGCTTCTGAGTCTGCTTATCACTGCTTGGTTCCAGGGCAGTGTGTAAGCTCCTGACCAGAGCAGCCAACCAGCCACCCAACAGACAACAGCCACCAACAGCCCCAGAATGACCCAGGGAGCTGAGGCAGGCGAAAATGAAGCCAGAGTGAAAAGGTGTCTCCACACCTACAGCCAAAGAGGGTCTTTCCTGCTCAGACCAAGTCCTGCTGTTTCCTCAAAGGGAGCCCAGAGCTCTATCACATGTGGTCCACCCTGGCCCCAGGGTCACCCTCTCACAGCTTTGCCTGGACCAGACCCAGGAGTTTTAATCAAATGCAAAAAAAAAAAAAAAGAGGGGAGAAAGCAAGTAGTTCTCCCTCGAACAAAGAACAAGTGCTCCCCACTGGGGAGAGCTAAGCCTTGGAGGAGCGCAGGCCCAGTGCTTCATCACAAGGCACTAATCAGCTGGCAGCAGAGCAGAGACGGGAAGGCTTTTCTTGAAGAGAAGAAAAGCTGGCTGGGCAGCAGTACTGGGCCCCAGCCCCCTCCCCAAAGTGACTCTATTTTTGGCTTCCTTAAGGTGAATTTAATTGTTTAAACAAGATTAAACAAGCATGGAATTTGAGAGGGAGAAGGAAGACTTCTTTTTTTAAAGCAAGGGAATTTTTCTTCCCTAAAGATCCAAAACAAATCTGAACTCTAAGAACAGTGTTGGCTCTTAGTAACTCAAAAAATAAAATCGTCCAGGCTGAAAGGGTCCAGAGGAAATTAATTTCCTGGGGTCAACGTAATACAGAGGAATCACAAAGAAACAATGGACCCAGAGTCACCAACTTCACTTTGTCTTAGAAAAGAGAAGCTCATAGAAAGCTCTCCAGCCCTAACACATTTCCCCTTGGAACACCAGCATCAGCCGCTGTGAAATAAGAAGACCCGGCACGCCTGAGAGAGTCCTGAGGCCCTCGCAACAGAGCCACACAGAGTGATGCAGGGTCAGACTCCTGATTCAAGCGTCCATTAATTCAGTCTCTCGACAAGCATTTTGTGGACATCTACCCTGTGCTGCCAGGTACCATGCTAGGCATTGGAGCTACAACCAGGAACCAGAGAGAAATGATGCCTTCCTTCAAGGAGCTTGAAGACTCTGGGGCAGGAGGACTGTAAGCCTGCTAATTAAATTAGGTGCCGTGTAAACGGATAGAAAACACAATTGCTTCCACCCAGAGGGGCCATGGAAGCAACAGACTGCTTCAGATAGGAGGTGACCCTTTTTCCCTGGACCTTCAAGAAGACGTAGGAGTTCTTTAGGAAGAAGAGAATCAGGAGATTTCTAACTGAGGTACAGGGGTGTCCCGGGAAGGCCATGGGCTACAGACCCTGCTGGGAAGGAAACGTGCCTGGGTCCAGGTTGTTAGCACTGTATTTACCATTCTCCAGAGCTCTAGTTTTGCCCTGTAGGTATCAGAGCTTCTCAGAAGGCAGAACAACATTAGGAAGAGAGCACGGGATTAGGGGCCAAGAAACCAAAAGGTCTGCTATTTCCTAGCTGTGTGACCTTGGGCAAGGGACTATCCCACTTGGGGCCTCAGTTTCCTCCTCCGTCAAATGATAGAATCAAGCCAAATGGTTGTTTTTATTCTACGAGAAGCAAGTAACACAATTTGAAGAGAGAAGCGTGGTTCAGAAACAGATTGTGAGGCTGTCCCTGAAGAAGCCCCGCCCCCCACATCCTTGAGCCTTTAGATTAACTTCATCTGGACCACATACCTCCATGTGTACATTCACATGTGTGCACACTCAGTCATACTGCTCCAGTCCACCCTCCATTTGCTCACTGAAGTGCTAAGATGAAAATGCTTCTGGGATCCAAGGTTCCTCTGGGATCGAGCTCAAGCTCCTCTGCGTGGAAGAGAAAGTCCTGCAAAACTCCACAGTGATGTATCACAAGCTTTACAACTAGACATCGGGTTCCCACCATGCCTCTGCTCCCGGGCCCCTACTCCCCAAATATAACATGTGGGCTCACGTATCTGCTTCATGGCCCATGAAGCCCCACAGAAGATGAACCTCCTCAAGAACAAGGACTGAGTATCTCAGTGACGCTCATACCCCCAGTTCCCAGGACTGTACCTGGACACAGAATGCCTACAGCAGATGTTTGGGGAGCTGACCACTTGTATTTTTATTTAACTGTTATGGTTGTTTGCATAATAATACAGAATGATCCTTCAATGGTTTGGAGGGAACAAGGATCTCCTAGAGCTAAATTAGCTGTCAGAAAAGGACTGTCCCACTGAGGTTGGACACCCATCATCTCCTGGTATAGTCCCAACTTTTCATAACCTCCACACCAGACTGTGGAAGGACAGGCAAGAAGGTGGGCCCCTCAAACTTGCCCAGAAATTTAACATCTCCATGAAGTTACAGACACTCAGAATTGGCAGGAACCCTAGAAACCATAGCCCTTCCACCCAGGGTAGACCACCTGACAGCATAGCCATTGTGGATACCTTAGCCTCTCTAGACTGATTTTCTGTTATTTCCACTTACCCCACACCCCAGACTCTGCACTAGAAAAGGAGGCCCCGGGATCCTCCAGTATTGAAAACACTTATAATTTTTATTCTTCTAGGCTCTGTTGGTGGGAACAGAAGCATCGCATGGCAAGAAGCCATCACTCCTTCCCTCCATCTTTTCTGCCCCAGCCTACACAGTCCCCATTTCTTTCTCTGGCCCTCCAGTGGCACAGCTCCCAGCGCCTCCACAATTCTGGTCACCCTCCTTTGATATCATCCTTGGGTGATGCTCATTGTCTTTAAAAAGAGGTGTGGTTTCAACACAGAGACTGAGGAATTCCCCATGAAGAAGAAACTTCATTAACAAAGCTAAAGAATGCCTCACTTTTACAACATTTTCTTTAAAAAGAATGCGCAGCCCAGCCAAAACTGCACACTAACTGTGAGAGGCGGGCACCACCCTCCATGTGTACGTTGTGTCTATGACAAGCGTGCTGCCGGGGGTGTGCCTCAGCACATGAGTCTGAGCTGAGCACTCATAGGCCACCATGGGGTGTGATCTGGGGGCCCCATCCACCCCACCAAAATGTGCCCACCACATATGTTACTCAAAAGGCATTAAAAATAATTGTTAACATGCAACTATATCAATAGGAGAATAATACCCTCAGTATTTGATATTAGTGTCTTAGCTCAAGTTATTTAAGAGTGTATTGGCTACCATTAACAGAAGTAAGGAAAGATTGAATTTGCCACAGCTGAAGGTTGTGTGTATGCAAGGGGAGTGTAAGGGGAGTGTGTGTGTGGCGGTGGGGGGGGGGGTGGTAGTGAGAGAAATACTGGATACATCTAAAGGGAATGACAGGAGCCTGGTAAGAGGACTGGCCCCAGCCTAGGGGCCTCTGGGCGGCACAGCTCCCAAAGCACGTGCAGGCTCTGCCAGACAACAGGAGTGTACGTAGCTGACCACGATAGAGAACTTGTCTGAGGTGCAGCCGCACTTCACTCAACCTCCAGTGAAGAACACGGCGAGAGTGCCCTCTAGCGGAAGAAAAGAGCTCTACCACCCCTCAGGTCTATAACAGCACGGAGTTAAACCTTCCTCTGTCATTCATTCAACAATTATTGGTTCAATTTCTACTACGTGCTAAACACAATGATAGGCACTCAAGAGACACATAAATGAGACATGATCACCCTCTCAAGAGGGGTCCAGGCTGGCTGAGGAAGTCAGACAAGTCATGGTAGGTGTGTGTGCCTCAAGGATGGTGGGCTCGCAGAGGCAGGAGTGGTGGGCGAGGGAGGTCTTCCCAAGAGAGGTGACTCTCAAGCTGAGATGTTTGCCAAACAGAGAAGTGGGATCTAGGTCTTCCAGACAGAAGAGAACAAACCGGAGGTGTTCTAGTCCCATCGGGGACAGAGAAGGTAGGGGTCCTTGCCAGAGAGGAAGCTGAGGAGGGGTAAATTGGGTCCGATAGGGAGGGTTTAGCCTTCATCCTAAAGGTGATAGAAGCCAGAGAGGAATAAAACAATTATGCAGATTTAAAAGGATTGCTCTGGTAATGGAAGCAAAAGCTGAACTGTAAGCAAAACGCAAGGACCTGAGTGGAGGGTCAAGATGTAGAAAGGGCAAGGAGGAAGAGAGGCAAAGGAAGGCCCTTGGTTACAGATTGGGGGTGAGGGAAAGAAGGGAGAGGAGTCGAGACTAATTCCCAGCTGCAGGCTTGGGAGGCCAGCCTGCAAGTGATGTCTTTCATCAAACCAGAAATAAAGGGAAGGAACAGATTAGGAGGGAAGGGGGCAGTCCAATTCTGAACATATAGAGCTGGATGTTCCCAAGGGACAACCGCGGGGAAACTCTGGGAGGTGACTGGTAATTGACTATTTAGTCTGCAGCGCTGGGAACCAATTTGAGGTTTGGAAATAATCTATGGCATCGGAAGGGAAAATGTCTCTTAAGGTGAACAGTCAGCATGAAGAGAGAAAAGAACCGAGGACAGACCCTTGGGAAAAGCTAATTTTCGGGGGAAAGCAGAAGAGCTGCCCTCCAGAGAAACAGAAAGGGAAAACTGAGGTGAGAAGAGAACCAGAAAAGAACTAAAGCCGAGGAAGACAGAGCTTCAAGAAGGGTGTGATAACTCCCGTCCAAGGGGACCAAGGCTACAAGTCTTGCCAGGAGTTGAAGAGTATACAGAGCTGAGGCGTGTGGCCTTACAGGCACCTAGCTTTATGATCTCTCCAACCGGATTCTGAGAATATCCATCTCGTGTCCTTCTACCACTCAGCCTCCAGGAATACCCAGACACAGAATTTCTTAGGGGATGCAACCCTTTGGTTTGGTAACACCCACCATGGGACTGCGATAAGGATCCAAGATAATCATTTATGCAGAGTCCTTAGAAAATTGCCCACCACACTGTAGGCACTCAAAGCTGGCTCCTCTCTCTATGATACATAATTAGGAAAGGATAGCAAAGTGGATACAGACCCACATTCCACATTCAATTAGCTGGCATGTAGGCTGACCAAGTCATGGCTCCCTCGCTGAGCTGGGTGACCAAGAGTGGGCCCAGGTCATGTGGACAGAATCTCCACCAAGTAGGCATTGAGGTCAGGTGGCTCGTGGGTTCAGCTAGGGGTCAGACATCAGATCCTGAGATTTAGATCCATCACTTGCCTCAGTGGCACATCACAACAGTGGTGTGAGGTAGGTATTACTATTCTTCCCTATATACAGATGAGGACGCTAGACCTACAAAGACTATGTAATTCTCCTGATGCCAC